>JAGFMF010012132.1:1880654-1894607 GCA_019455555.1 Galemys pyrenaicus | reverse complement strand
GAAATTAGGGGCATTTATAGAAACATGGATGGAACTAGAAGGAATTATACTCAGTGAAACAAGTCAGAAGGCAAGAGAAAAATACTGGATGGCTTCACTTTTAGGAGGAACGTGAAAGAACAACAACTACAACAAAAAGTAAAAAAGAAAACAAAAAACAAGAGAAAGCTCAAGGAAGTGGGCAGTTACAGCCAAAAGCAAACAAAAAACTCAACAAGACCAAAAGGTCAAAGATAAATCAGAGGGACCATGGGGGGGAGGAAGGGGGGGTTGGGAGGGCAAAGACAGGGATGAGGGCAGAGGGTGCACAAGGGACTGAGGTGATGGTGCTTGGGTGGAATGGTGGTGGGAAATCCATGGGGAATATAAATGATGTCAAATATTAAATAAGTAAATTTATAAAAAAAAAAACATCCAGAGGTTTCATGATTTGTTCATAAATGATTTTCTCTTAATTTTATTATATGAATAAAAACAGAAAATCAGTGTGACTCGTGTGTTGAAGAGTAATTTGGTTTCAAGGTAGGTGATAAGAGGTAGCCATGTGAGACACCATTCACCTCACTGGCGATACACTTTAATCTTTTATTAACAAACGATGAATAAAGTCATAGAAATGATCAAATCATTTATAGAAAAAGCCAAAACCATGTTATTCCATCAGGAAGATTGTGATGTAGACCAGTTTAGAAGAGATGGTTTCAAGAGATGGTAAGAAATTAGCATGACCTTTTGCTAGCCATAAACAAACCTGAGTTGGCATTAAGCTAGGGGAGGTTGTTCAGTTGGGCCACTCATGTGCTGATTAAAATGCACCACATATATAACCAGTACAGAAATAGCATTTTATAAAAAGTGCATTAGAAAAGCAGGACTATGTACTTAAACCATAGAAAACTATAAATAGAGAGCCAGAGCAAACAACAGATGCCCTCAAAACAACCCAATCCAAACAAACAAAAAACACAAGGAAAACATTTTAAACCATTTTAAGAAATTCAACTCTTAAAGCTAGATAAAAATTTGTATATTGAACTGAACATCTGCAGATGTCTGAATTTGAGATGCTGATGTTAGTCTTCTTAACTACTAGTGCAGTAAAATTTAATACTTGGAAATTTAAATAACAACAAATTGGGTAACAAGGCCTAATGTGAGTAGTCATTGTTAGATCATACCATAAATTTGATCTTATCTCTAGCACTGAATTATTGATGCAATTCAAGCTCAATTCAGTTATATGTTAGGGATGTGCTGAAATGACTAAATTCAATGGGTTTTCTGATACAACAAGAAATAAAATATGAGCACATTTCAGAATTTTTTAAAAAGCCACACAACAGTAAACTAAAACGACACTATCAGAATCAGCAAGGAAAAAACAAAAATCACAACTCAGTTTGAATAAAGTATTCTCTTCTAATGTAGGAATAATTGGAGGGGTGGGTGTGACATAATACTTTTAAAGCAGTGTTCACATTTTATTGCTTAAAAGTAGTATAAAAACACTGAGGTAGTTAAGAACCAGAGAGTAACGTTTTGTATAAACACAGATGTTTCAACAAATCACAGAAAACTATACTTACCATAAACAGAAAATAAAATCACTGAAAATTTCAAATTTAATGTGAGTCTAAATAATAAGCATTGACCTGAACACTATAAAAAGCAATTGTGGCACTCTAATTATGAAACACCAATGGCAATACAGCACTGTTAATAATTTAAAAAACAAAAAAACTACAAAGATCCTAATTGTTCAATAATGGGAGACTGCTGAAGTAAACTCTGCTCATATGAGTCTGTTATTACAAAGAAGCAAATAATATATAAGTGATGCCGTAATAGACTGCTAAGTTAAATATGACTTGAAAACATGATTGTAATAGAAAGAAGCCACAAATAAAAGGGTTCAGATAGTATGCCTCCCTTGATATGTAATGCCCAGAACAAGAAAATCCAGAGATAGAAAATTGATCAGTGGTACCGAGTTATGGAGCCAGGAGAAGGCGGGAAATCGAAAGGTTTAGGGCTTCTTTCTGGGATGATGGAAATACTCTGAAATTAGTGAATGATAGTTGTACAATATTGTAAATATACTCAGTCTACTGAACACCTTAAAATTATTAAAGTGACTTTTAATTTTATCTAATAAAAAGAGGTACAGGCATGTGTGTGTTCACACATGTATGTAAGTCAGTGAGGGGAGGAAGGAGGAGTAGAGTTCCTGTGTACATGGTCTGATAAAAATGCACAACAATCTCTTTGAAAGAAGTTATATACAGACTGAAATTGAAAGGCAATTTCACTTGCTTGGTTTGCATTTATTTTATCTGGGCAGTACTATTATATTTTTCTCTATTAAAAATCTATCATAAAGTCCTTTCTTTTGAACTCTAAAAACACAAAAGTTCTAGCAGTTTGCTTTTCCGTCTCCTATGCTTTCAATTTTTTAAATTGACATGTTATTTATATATCATAAAATCCACCATTTTAAATGTTATTTTAAGACTTTAGTAAACATACATTTGTGCCATCATCACTCAAGAAGTTTCTACCTGGTCATCTGCAGTCAATTCCCACTTCCACCTTTAGTTAGACAAATACTAACATGCTGTCTCTGTAGATTTTCCAGAAGTTCATATAAATAGAATCATGTGATATGTGGTCTTTTGTATCTGGCCATTTTTTTCACTCAGCACAGTGTTTTTGAGGGTCATCATATTGAAACCTTTTCCTAATAATCTCTTTTTTATTGTTGCAACAGGCATTAATTTTATCAAGATGATATAATCTGAAAGACATTTCCATTTGACAAAACTAAAACATATAAATCAGGCTTTTAGTATTAATGACTGTGTAAAGAACACTCTTACCAAGTCCTTCAATTAATATCAAAGATCACAACAGTGAAAACTATAAGTAAATGTATCAATTTTACAAAAATATTCTTTTGAACCATAATTTAACTGGGAAAAATAACTATTGCTTTCTCTATGTTTAGGACAATCAGAATTTGTCAAGTAGGCTGAAAAAAGTGTAGTTTACAAGAATCTTAAATGTTTCTGAGTACTTTATTTTTACTTTTTTCCTTATACTTGTGCCAGTGTTGAAAAAATATTTAAAACACCTTAATGCATAATTAATCACTCTGCAAGCTATCAACAGAGTTAGTGGTAGTTTTAGAAATAAACCAAATTTATATATGCAAGGTAAGCTTAATTAGTTAAGATCACAAAAAAAAAAGTAACATCCGATTTTTAGTACCTAATGTGCTCAAGAAAGTATTTGTGCTTTTAAATTAGGAAGACAGCTCTGTATTTAATTAGTCTTCATTTGAGTATATAATCATTTTAATTTATTTGCACAAACACAGGACACTGTGCTCCATCAGCAGATAATGTTCTTCATTAACTAGAGTAGGAACTTTGTGCACAAGGGTAGGAGAAATATTCCTATCTGTGATGCAAAAATCAGAACTGCACACGATCAGATTCATTCTTCAGGTTTGTGGTCACTATTCTGAGATATATATTTGTTAATGATAATATAGAACACTTTTGACACAGTTCTCTGTGGCCTCCAGGAGTTTCATTTTACCAATTGCCCAGTTTATTAAATTGGTACTTAATTACTAATGAACAAAGTAACTTACTGTACTAAAATTTAAACTCTAATAATAATCTGGATAGTGGCAGTAATTAAAAATTGATTTTTCATTGGTGACCTAAATTAATAATTGCTTACATTACCAAGTGGTAAGGATAGACTTTATTCAGGGTGTCTGAAAGCAAACACTATGATTGACAAGCTAACAACAGATTTTTCTCTATTCATTAAAGCATATGAACCAATTCACTCTCATTTCTAATAAATCTTCCCATTACCACTCCTTTTCCCAATTTCTATATATATCCTCAGAAGGAAACAGAAACTTATTAACAACCAGTCTTTAAAAAGATATTCATTCTTGAAGTTCATATTTTGAAGCAACTATACAATTATAGTAAAAATAAATTGCTTGAGAAATAATTTAAGCTTTCATGTCTAAATAAGTTGAAATCTGTAAAAAGACATTATTTGGTAACCATAAATGGAATTTGACATACCACCACAAAATGAGTCAGTTTATTAGGGTAGATTTAACTTGGAGCATTATTTAGATAGGAAGTATGCCCTAGCTAGTTTTTTGAAGGAAACCCAACTTTCGTAAGTTATAATCTGGTATGTAACAGGCTTTATACTTTTTGTAGAACTTTTCATGATACTTCATAAAAAGCTAAACACTTTTTTCCCATAGAGCAAGTTAAACAACTTACATCCACTCATATAACAACAGGCAGCTCTCCAAATATGACCTTAACTTCCCACAATTCTCTATGACTAGGCCAGAATATCCTATAGGATAGGATTCTAGCTTCTATCTATAGTTCCTTTTTTGTACAAAATTCTAAATCCTTTATCTTTATGTAAAAAAGTACATAATTTCACAAAAAAAGACTCCTTTTTTATAAGGTAATGAGTATTGCAAGCATAATTTTAATTTTAGAGACAGTTGCCCTTACCTACCCTTGGAGTATTTGAGTTGAACAATGCCTGTTAAGGTTAAAAATACATACTTGCAAAATGTCAAATGTACAGTACTTAAGTTTTACCCCAAATCATGCCATTAGACACATTTTTTAAAAATTCTCTTTCATTGTATAACCAGTATGAGGAGATTATTTTAAGATTTAGAGAATTTTGCATTATCTACACAACTGGACCTGGACAAAGAATGACTTTCTACAAGCCTAATTATATAGCTCTTGAGAACACCCATAGGTAAACATGACTACAGCAAAGTCATAAAATATGTATTTACAGCCTATGTAAAATTAACCTCGTGCCCTTGGCATACATACATGCATAAATAAATAACATGAGCATGAGTGAGTGAACCTGCAAACTCCCCTCAGTTTCAGTTACTCAGTTACAATTACTGAGTGAGGTTTTACTATGACAGCATCTCTAGTATGAGGATACATGTATGTTTTGGTATAAAATGAGACCTAAAAGTGAGCTGTATACTCTACCTGGCACTTAACTGAAGAAACAGAAGTCTATTACAATGCTCAAGAAAAAAGCTTCAGTATTTTTTGAGACAATATGCATATTTTAAAGTATGCATAAATTAGACTACTTATACTGTTTTTGAGAGTTTTATTAAGGCTATTTTGACTATACATGACTCATGTAATCAAGGAATCTAAACTCTTGCATCAAATGTAACTTCCCTGTACAGTTGACAGATAACACTTAAATATAAAAACTTTGCATCTAATCATGTTTGTTAAATAAAAGACAACCAAGGACAAAAATTTCTATGTTGTTAATTTAAATTAAATTTTCCTGGAAGGGGGAGGGTGGTAGGATAGTAAATAAGAAAATTTGATAGATTTAGGAAACTTAGCTAAAGAGTTGATGGTTGTCAGACTAATCAATAGCAAGAGAGCTCAATTCCTAAAGCATTGTCTATCTTGCTCATTATGAAGAACTCGGTGTCAACAGATGGCAGTACATTTTCTTTAACAAGAACTGCACATATAAAACGAACTGAAAAAGGCAAAAAAGAACCTACTCAGGATTACAATAAAAATGCTTTTATGGAAAGTTTACAAACCAAGTCAAAAACTAACTAGTGTATGTATTCTTCCGTACTAATTAAAAAAAAACCCTCATATTTGTGATTCAGAGAATAGAAATCATAGCCTTTTAAGAAATGTTTTGTTAACTTCCTATTAGCACTGGAAACTAGCTTGTATTTTTATTCAGTCTGAAAGCCTCTTTTTAAAAAGACATTTTCTACATAGCACCTGTCATAATTTTAACTGAGTTTTGTCTACTCCAGAGTAAAATATTAACATTCAAGGTACAGTATCTTATAAAGCTTCTGGCAAGAAAGACAATAAAAACCAAATAAATGCAATACAAGAAATAATGCAACTCTATGTAAACAGCTTTTCATGTAATCTTTTTTTTTTTCTTTTCTGATTCTACATTAAAACGATAGTATTTGTAAAGCTTAGGAGAAAGACAATATCGAAACCTAAAAAACTAAAAAGCTTCTACTCAGTGAAAGACTATCATCAAAAAGAAGGTATTGTACTGCATGGGAAAAGTATTTGCACATCTTATCTCTGAAAAGGGTTCTTTGTGTTTGATTCATAAACTCAGACAATAACAAAACAACCTAAAAAATGGGTATCTGAATAGACACTTCAATAAAGACATACAGAGTGCCAAAAGACAGATGAAAAGATGGCTCATCACTTCTGATAAGGGAAATGCAAATCAAAACAACCTCAATACAAGGCTATAAGAATGACTACTAGTCAAAAGACCAGCAACGAGTGTTGCAAAGGATGTGGATATGGAAACCCTTGTACACTGTGGGTAGGAAAATAAACTGGTATACGTTATGGAAAGGAGTATGGAGATTCCTCCAAAAATTAAAATAGAAATTCCACATGAACTGCTTATCTTACGTCTGGATATTTACCAAAAGCAAACAATCATAGAAACAATAATTCAAAGAGATATATGCACTCCCATGCTTACTGCAGTCTAATTTCTAATAGCCAAGCTATGGAAACAACCTAAGTGCCGTGAACAGATGACTGGATCAGGATGTGATTTATTCATATACAATGGAATACTACTCAGCTATTAAAAAACTTGAAACCTTGCTATTTGCAAAAATATGTGTGGGACCTACAAGGTATTATTATGCTTTAGTGAAAGAAATCAGATAAAGACAGACAGTATTGTATGATTTCACTCATGTGTGGTATATGGAGTAAGCAAACAACAAGTGAATCAAATAAACAAAAAACTCTTAAGACTAACTAGTGGTTAAAAGGGAAGAGAAAAGACAGCTGAGTAAAACCAGTAAAAGACGTCAACTGTAGAGTAAATAATAGAATTGGACTTTCAGTGATGAATATAATGTACTATACATACATAATTTTTAACGGCGTTTCTCTGAAACTCACAGGATGCTATAATGCAATGTTATTTCAGTTAACAAAGGAACACAGCAGTCGTTTAGCAAAAGTAAATTCAACAACATAGTTTAATTGGGAAATTTTTAATTAATAAGCATCAAATGTACATTACATTGATAACTGCAATACTGAAAGTGTGACATTTTAAATATTTTTTTTCAAAAAAGGTTAGTGATTTTTTTTTCCTCAAAAATAAATAGAGTCAACTCTGAGCATTAATATGGCTAATCTAGGTCTTTATAGTTTAATTGCTGCTATTATATAAACAAGGGTCCACATCTTCCTGTCTACATTAAGGTAGGCTGCAAACTTTATTGCCAAATTTCAGCAAAAATGTTTTAAGTTAACGAACTATCTTATTTTTCAAATGTGAACTCATAAAACTACATGGGATCTTTTTTTTTTTTTTTTTTTTTTTGCTTCAAGTGCATCTGAATTGAGAATACAGGCAATTTTCCTTTCCTAATTCCTTGGAAAAATATTTTTGCAGTAAGTTTTTTATCTTCTTCACTCTGAGTGACGGGATCAATTTTATTTAAGAAAGATTATCAGCTCTGAGGTTCTTTACCCACAGTTGATAAAAATCAATTAAAAACATTATAATTTGTAAGGAAAAAGTTGTTTTTCAAAGATTACAGGAACAGGAGAGAGATAGCACTTATTTGTATACACACAAACACTTAAAGCTAGTCACACTGCAGATAAATCCAATTAGCAGTATTCAAAAGTTCTATAAAAGTGAACAGAAGATGCATGTTTACTTCCACTGCTCCAACAGTCAAACATTAGAACTGCACAACAATTTTGCTATAGCAGTTTGCTGGTCCGATTTAAAAGTTCAAAGTCCTTTTTGTGTATTTGGCCCAACGATGTCCATATCCCAGATAAATTCAGTTCAAAAGACGGAAATTAGGGCAAAGACTCCATATAACAAAGCACAAGGATATGCTACTAGAAGTTGCTGTCCTTCCATGGCTAGAGCAGAAATAAAAATTTTGGAAGCAGAAAAACTACACCATCCAATAATTCCAGCAGTAAGAATGACTCCTACCATTCCTCTGTGATCAACAAGGAAAAATGGGGGGGAAAAAGAGAGCAAGTAAGATTAGTTATATAAGAATACAATAATCAATTGTAAACAATAGCATTTTAAATTCAAATTATTTGTGTAGAAATAATATTTTTAAAAAATTTATTTATTTATGCATACAAGCACTGGGGCACAGGCCAGAGTTGTGGGGGGTGAGAGAATCCACCAGACAGAGTGGGGAACAGAACAGGCAGATCAACTGAAAAACACTGCTGAGGGGAGCAGCTGGCGAGGCAGGAGAGGTCTGCCTGCGCCATGTAGGTCACTTCCCCAGGTAGCAGCAGGTGCTGCAGTGGCTGCAGTTTGCTTCATAGTGCATAGCTAAACCCACTGCACCACCAGGGAGGGCCCTAATTAAGAATTTTCGAATGCTAAAATGTACCTCTCAACACATTCAATGATGCTGAATTATTTCATGTGATAAAATCTCATTTATAACTATAGATTGTTCTTTACAGCACAGTTTCCCAACTCTGGCACTGCTCATATTGGGCTAGATACACCCTTGTTGTGGGAGAATATGTTATGTTAAAAAGTTCAGCAGTATCCTGTCCTCTACCCATAAGACACCAGTAGCACCCCTGCTACCCACTTGCAACAAAATTATCTTGACATTGCCAAATGTCCTCTGGGACCAAAATTGTCCTTGGCTGTGAAACACTGTTCAGTATAAAATATTTTCTGTATAATCCAAATTTTATCAATTCTCAAAAAAAGAAAAGTAGTTTCTACACTAAAAATATAAAAATAACTATCTAAAAAAAGTGAAGTTATCTTGCTAAATCTCTAGAATCACAGCTGTGACACTGCTCTTCTAAATCTCTCCTTTAACTAAAAAAATGTAACAAAGCCTAATCTTGGTTGTATCTAGCATTAGCCACAAGGAGAAGCCTAAACCGCTGAGACACATCTGTACACTCGGCATGAGGAAAAACTTTATCAGCATCAATTTATACTTCTTTTTTTTTAAAAAGATTTATTTATTTATGCATATAAGAGCTGGGGTACAGGCCAGAGTCACGGGAGGTGAGAGGATTCACCAGACAGACCGGGGAGCAGAACAGGCAGATCAACTGAAGTACACTGCTGAGGGGAGCAGCGGGCACAGCAGGAGAGGTCTGCTGCGCCCTGTGGGTCCCCTCCCTGGCTGGCAGCAGGGATCGAACTCATGCTGCAGTAGCTGCGGTTTGCTTCATAGTGTGTTGTTTAACCCACTGCGCCACCAGGGAGACCCAATTTATACTTTTTAACCTAAACTAAAACATAAGTTTCACATAAAGTTGCTTGCAAGTACATCTGAGAACATGGTAGGCTAGTAATAGTCTCGTCATAATAAGAATATGCTTCATGTCCAGTTAAAAAGCTGCCAAATACAGTGTATTTATTCACTTAGCATATGCCCAACATCTTGAAGAATAAGACAGCTTAAAAAACATCAGCAAGAGTATAATTTTAATATGATCTTTTCCACACAATACATAGATTAACATTTATCACTGTTCAACTTGTTGACTGATACCTGTTAGAAAAAAACTAGTGAAATTCTTTAATAGTAGTAGAAGAAGCGATGGCATAAATGATCTAAAAATTTATTCCTAGTTCCAATGTTTAGCATCAAAAAGTATGTATGTATGTAGCACAGACCCCGCCCACAAGAAACACTATTTAATATGTCTGCTAAATCTGTGATTTATCTCAAGCTGATAGTGAGGTAAGTGCTATTAAACAGAGTAGATCAATCAAAATAAAGACCAGTACTTACTGCAAAGAAAATACCACGGCAAAGCTGGAAAGCAGGATCATGGGAAGAAGACAATATCCAAGGACACTGGCCACACAACCAAATGAAACACCCGTCATACTCATTAAGTTTAATAAACAAAACATTCCTAGGCATCCAATTGCACTGATGCCATATACATAGCCAAATTGGATCTTGCCAGCCTACCGGTAAAGAAAAGATTACAGGTTAAAGGGTTAAAAAGTGTTACTTTTGGCCTTAGTCCACCTATAATGGTAGAAGATATTCAATTTATGAGTATCAAAACCTACAGTTACTTAGCCTTTAAAAAAAAAAAAACACAAAACACCCAACACTGGGTAGACTCGCTTTTACATATTTCTGAAGATATTTCAAGCATCTACTTCCCAATACACAGATACTTGGTTTTCTTTTTTCCAGTTAACACTTGAGCTTGGCATAGAAGATACAAAATCTTGGTACACTCACCTACAATAGATTTCTAAGAAGAAATCTTGTTGATGTTTAAGCAAACACACTACAGATACAAGATGGGAAATCACTCAGAATATCTGTATAATAGCTAGTATTACTTGAAAACATCTAATTCCACCAAAATTGTTCCAAAGCAATTTATTCTATTGGCAGATGCAGCCATAATCTTTTTTAAAAGCAGAAATTATTATCTTTCACTTTATATGGGTATTAGAGTAGCTAGAAGAAAGGAAAAAGGAGGTCAGGATAAGCAAGAAGCCTGAGTTCTGTGGGAAGGGAAGGAGAAAAGAAAAGTGATTAACAACCAGGCAAGAGGAATACAATGGAAGGTATTTTTTTGTTGTTTTTCCAAACTACTGGTTGATTTTATCATCCCATTTCCAAAATAAAAACTTAACAATTCTGCTCTCATAAAAGGCAGTACTAAACAGTTAGGACAGCAAAGTTTAGCTAAATTGGAATCCTATCACTCTTAGTCAAGCTATGTGAACAAACATTGTATTCAGGTTACATTAACACTAAAATCAATCTACAAAGAACACTTCAAAAACTTCTTTGGTTTGTCAAGGTTTAAGATAGAAAACTCAAACACAAAATTTTTCTACTATTGAGTGGAAAAATCCTTTGGATTTTTATTAGATTTGATATTTGAAAATACTTAAGAGCAAAGAGTGTAATAAAGCTCAGCTGGGTTAAATTCATTCATGTACTAACAATAAAATCTCACATTTGTACAGTGCTTTAAATTTCGTAAAGTGTTCTCATATAACCTGCCTTGTTTAATCTCCAAAACAGTTTTGTTAGGTGAGCAGCATAGGATTATCATCTAGTGGAAGGAGTTGATAGATTGATTACATAAATCACTTAAGAGTAGAATAGGAGTTCACACACAATTCTTTTGACTAAAAGTCCAATCTTCATCCATTATATCAAATCTTCTCTTAAAATTCTGAGACATAAGATGTTTTCAGCTTTTCACTTTCTTTTAGGTTTAAAAGTTTATTTATTTTTGTGTAGAAGGACTGTGGGTTAGGCCAGAGGTATAGGTGGTAAGAAGAGACAGACTGGGGAGCAGAACAGGCACATTTACTGAAATGCATTGCTAAGGGGAGCAGTGTGCGAGCCAGGAGAAATCTGTTGCACCATGTGGGTCAGTTTCCTGGCTGGGGATGGAACTCAGGCCACAGCCATGATAGCACTGAGACTTTACCCCTAGGCCATCAGAGGCCCTCAGATTTTCAATTTTCAATATACTTAAGATTCTTAGGAAGGTGGGAAATACAGACTAAAACCTGTGGCCTCTATTTCATTTTTTTAATGAATTGTAGTTAAAATTATAGGAAAGAAACCACTAGTCGTATTATCACAAATAACTATTCTAGAGACTAGAGATTTATAAAACAAAACAAAACAAAGACATTAACAATGAACTAAAATGTTTTGTCACGCTCTGAAAATTAAAAAGGAATTCTAATGAGGGACTGACATCACATGACTTTTATAATCTATGGAGGTATAAATTCAAGCAACTCAGTATCATCTGGAGGTTATCAAAAACTCAATCTCAAAAATGGTTCTTGGTAGAACATTTAAGATTGTTCTTTAATTTCATATTGGGACTTGAAATTAGAAACTTACCAGTAACAATGTGGCTCCAAACGCAAGGCAAAAAACCATTGGTCCTGCCAAATCAGTCTCATTCATGATACTACCATCTGCTACTTTTAAAGGATGCAACACTGTTAATGTTTTTTGCCAGATATGGTCAAAATTGATACCTAATTCTAAAAGAAAAGAAAAGAAATGAGTCCACTAGGATTTATGACATATCTTCAAACTTACCAGACTCTATACTGAAACAGTGAAAAACATAAAGTATCCAGTGCCAAAAGAGTACCTAACAATACCAGATATTATTTTATCCCCACTGATTGTGGAACTTATTCCACAGATACCCAAAATTGGATATGGTGTTGGAAAAGGGTAGGTTATGATGAAACAGACACTTTTAGCTATGATTGCACAGTAAGAACATATAGATAAGGTTAACAGAAAGGGGTTCTTTATAGACTTCAGGAATTGGAGAAGCCTGGTGAAATTGTAGTCAAAACATTGTTTGCATTTGTGTACATTTTTGAAGAAGAATATTAAAAGTTTTCATTCTACTTTCAAAGGGTATCTAATCAAAAGAAAAAAAGCACGACTGCTTTTAAAAACTGTTTTGAAATACAGTTTAAAAACCACCATACTTTTCAGTGATATCAATGGTTCTGTTACGTTATTTCCATGTAGCATAATCAATACTATATTATTTTCTTTCAGTTCTTTCACTGACAAATTTAATCAATAACCAGAAATTAATGTTTACATGCTACCATGTTTTTTAACTACCACTTTATAGATTTATTGAAACTCTGGCCCCTCTGGCTTAATGTGATCTCATTTATACTCTGTTTAAAATGGATAATTTAGTGGAAAAGTTTTTTCTCCATTATTCATATAAAGGAAAAGACAATTTATCCAAGATAAGATTTATTTTCATTGAGAGGTTTAGAGTATAATTATGTTTGGTGGCAATCCTACCTTCTAATAGAGGTGGCTCATCCTCAAAGTTGTTTCCATAGAATGGCTGAGGTGTAGCTGAAGTGTATGTCTGAGAAGGCTGGAAAATCTGCCCAGTGTATGGTTGTTGCTGTTGCATCATGTCTGGAGGGACAAACTGACCTTGCTGCGAGTAGTTATAGCCGGCATACTGTCTGTAAATCAAAAGAAGTTACATCTCTTGGAAGTATTTCAACCCCCAAGAGCTGATATCCCTGGACAGATATGGAATCTTAGTCATGTAATTCCTAGGGTATCTGCTTTGCCCGTTTTTATAAGTGGTGGTTGAAAAGGTCAAAATGACTATCTGAAACGAAAACTCTGCTTTTTATAATCTTCCCCATGATGCCAACATCACTCAGACAATATTCAGGCAATTTATAAACTACTAAACTTCTACTCCAGTGGGTCAACGAATGGTTACTTATCACATCTTATTTTCTCCTTACTGAGTATATATAATATACAGATAACTGAACTATTAGCTTATTATAAACAATAGCTCAGAATGATACTTTGTTATCCATGTCATGTAATTTTTCACTGTAATATGGATTTCTAATGAGTATTCCACTGTTCTTTTTTACTCTTTGTAGATGTCATTTTTTTGTAAATTAATGAATCTCTTTAAGAACAGTTATCCATTTAAAATCAGTGGAGAGATCAAGCTGCTTCGTTGTGAAAGCTTTCTGATCACAACAAAACATTATTAATTTACCTTAGCTCTGAACAGTGCTTTTAATTTTTCAAAGTGGTTGTATAACTACTGTTTTATTTAATGAGCATTATAGCGAAGTCTACATTTTAAAGGGAGAGTACTATCTATGGCTATTTTAGTACTAATAACAACAGGGAAACAAGAACACTGAAGCGGGGCCTCTCTGGTGGCGCAGTGGGTTAAGCAGCGCACTATGAAGCAAACCGCAGCCACTGCAGCACGAGTTCGATCCCTGCTGCCAGCCAGGGAGGGGACCCACATG
>JAGFMF010012132.1:1860879-1880604 GCA_019455555.1 Galemys pyrenaicus | reverse complement strand
CCCTGCTCTCTGTGGTGAATCCTCTCACCCCCCCACACCTCTGGCCTGTACCCCAGTGCTTGTATGCATAAATAAATAAATCTTTAAAAAAAAAAAACACTGAAGCACCTGTTTGATCTGTTTCTAGGGAAAGTGATTTATCAATAGGACTAACATAACTACAGACTAAAAAACACAAAAGTAAAATAATTAATTTAAAAGATATTTTAAAGTGAGACTGAGAAGGTTCAGCAATCACTAAATCTAAACTTTCACAGTCCCTATTTAATAAATACTCTAAGACTCCATTAATTAGAGATTTTAAAATTAAATATTTTTAAATTAACATCTTGACTAAAAGTAAATCAAAGCAAAGGCAAAATTTCAACTACACACAGCCCTTTATAGAGTCCAATGGGAATCTCAAGACTTATACCAGTCCAATCTACTTCTCTAAGCATACCAGTGGTTTAAAAAAATACTATTTATTTTCTTGGCTATATAATAATTTAGAACTCATTATTTTAACAGCAAAAGACAGCAATATCAAAGATCAGAAATGTATATTATATGTATCCATCATAACTGCTTTTTAGTATATCCATGTATGTGTATATTGTATACATTAACGATATATATGTAAAATTATATGGGTATAATGATTACAAAATTAAATATGAAGGTATAGAGCTCTGGGCTATGGGGAGGCAGGTGACTTAATTTATATTATAAACCTTTGTACATTAAAAATATACTAAATGTAGGGCCTCCCTGGTGGTGCAAAGGGTTAAGTCACAGCAGACCTCTCCTGTTTTGTCGCCTGCTGCCTTCAGCAGTGTAATGCTGCCTATTCTGCCTCCCCAACTCTGTCTCTAGTGAATCCTCTCACCCACCCCCCTGCACCTCTGGCCTGGACCCCAGCTCTTGTATGCATAAATAAATAAATCTTTTAAAAAAATCTATAAGAAAATATAGTAAATGTATAAGACACTATTTACTAAAGATAACTGTAAAATGTTATGTAATATACAAGTATACTTAACTACTGAAAACTTCCAAAAGCATTCACTATTAATCTTTTTCACATTACTATGTAAGGCAATGTTATAAATGTTAAGTATGAATTATCTCATTCTCATCTCCACTGCATTTCAACTCCATAAAGTTAATTTTATCTTTTTTTGTTGTTTGTTTTTTTCCATTATAAAGATGTGGAAGCTGGTATTTGGGTTAAGCTGATATGGTAGTACCAGAATTCAAAACTATACTTTTGACTCTACTTTTTATTTAAAGTAGCCAACTTTAAATAATTTCAGTAAAAATCACTCCCAGACCCTATCTTAAAGACAGGTATACTATTACTGTCTAAATATGTATTTCTCCAGTCATTTGGTAAACAAATTATGTTGATTTCTTACATACAAATACACAGACCATAGGGGAAATCGATTGAATTAGGACAATATGCTATTGTGTTGATCTCTTCTAGAATGTATTATAAATCTATCTCCAAATTTACCGAACAGTTAGAAAAGCTCCATATGGAGAGTTCTACAATCTGTATAAACAGATATTTTATTTTCTCTCTCTGTGAGAGAGGAGAAAATGAATACGAATGTGTATGCAGTAGGGAAAAAAATAAAGGTCTATACTCAAATATTTTGGATTTAGGACTGCCTTATACTCTTCAAATTTTTTAAAGATTTGTTTATGCAGGTCAGAGCTATCAATAGTTATAACAGAAATTAAAACTGAACAATGTTTAAACTTAAAATACTAATTTAAGTAACAATAAATATATTCATGTTATCATAAACATTTTATGAAAAAAATTTTAGTGACTGAGAAAAGTGGCACCTAATTATATTTTTTACCATCTCAATTATTTCTGGTTTAACAGAAGCCAGTTAAAAATTACTCTATTTGCTTCCACATTAGAAATACTGTAATAAATGACTTTAGTTTGTAGTATCTAAAGAAAACCTAGTATTGCAGACATGTAATTAGAAAATATTTTTATAACCATTTGAGATTATCCTGAATATTCTTTACAATACATCAAAACCTATAGAAAAATATTTTTAAACAATTTGTAATGTGGATATCGAAACACTAGCAATAAACCTTTTATATTAATCTGTCTTGGACTTTATGAATCCTTTCTTTATTCATGTATGATTTTGTAACACCATGCACTGGGCATTTAGAAAATATTGTATTTGAATTCTGTAAATCCTTCAAATATTGACATATTTAATATAAAAAAGTATAAATGTTTAAAAAATTACATTTATTAACATCACAACTGATTTCATCAGCATAAACAGTTAATTACTGGCAAGCAAGTAAGGTTACAGTGATGGTTACAAGTTTTCCAAAATCCTCATTTTTGCCTAAAAACTTGAATTTGATCATTAGTCACACACAGTATCTATTGTATTCACTGAAGTAACAGATTCACTTCATTTAATTTTGAGAAAATGTCTGCCAAATACTCAATTCGGAACAACCATCATTTGTCAGTTGTTCTTTCCAATAATAATGGTTTCCATGAAAAAGCAGCTAATGAAAACTCAGCTTGTGAAACAGCTAATACTAAGCATGTTTATACTTTAGTATAAAGAAGAACTTTATAACTATTTCCCATTTTGCCATTCAGAGTATTTTTTAAATGTGTGTACTCAAGGGTCAATATTTAATAAAACAATAATCTCTACAGCTTCACCAAGGACATCCTTAAGAGAAACTGGTTTCCCTCATTTTTGAGGTGATGAATAATACACTGATCACTGCAACAATTTGTTGCCACCTCAATGACTAATGGATACCAGCAATTTTACCAGTCACTCCTTGTATAACATCATTGCAAATGTCAACAGAACTAAAAAGGTACATAATGTCTTAGTATTATTATGAAAATAGTTTTGACCATAAATATTTCCTGTAAGGTCTCATGGATTCTCTGGGATATGCACTCCACATTTTAAAACTGCTGTTGCAAATCCATAAATTTCATGTAAGGGAGAGCAATAATGCAAGGAAATGACAGCTTCAAAGGTGCACCATCATTTCTTCTTGAAGAGGCAAGGTGAGAAACACATCATGGAGTATTACTATTTTCCTTTTCTGGCAGGACTTGATCAGGAAAGTTCTTGACTCACTCCTCTTACTTTTAAACTAAAACATATTTGTGGGAGACATGATGGATGAAAACAACACTTTTATAGCAAGAAAAGCAGCAGACAGAAAACCAATACTCTTGAGCACTCAATACCAACAACAAAGAAAGGCCTCTTGACTGATTGTCTTTAAGTTCATGAAAATCCTTAGCCATTCCACAGAGATAGTATCAGTTAAGTCAAAGATGAATGAATACAAACTGTTAATACTTTGAAAAAAAATATAGTATTACTATATATTTTATTAGCATGTCTAGAATTCAATGAGGTAGCTGTCTAAATATTACATTCATAAAATTCAACAGAATAAAATCAGAGAAATTTTTCACTGGGATTTTTGTTGTTGTTCTATGAATATATGAATGTTACTTGTGAAATCCATAGAAGAAACTGCAAAATGTTAAAAAAAAAAGATTTCACAGGGCAATGCAGAACTATGAACTAATGATATAAAAAGATAAGTCACACCTTTAATTGATGCAAACATGGAAAGGATAGAAAGGAAAGGCAATGACACATAAACTTAGGAGGTTGCCAACTAAGTGGAACAGTTTTGTTGTGTCCATCCATCTAGATATTGTGCTAAAAATAGGTTGCCTAAAGAGACAGGTTTTCCAAAGTTCTGTTGCTACTATAGGCAAGAATTCTTTAGTCAGTCTCTGGCCAATCTCAAATTCATTTGCTGTTCATACTCAGAACCACCACAAAAACAACAACAACAACAACAAAAAAAACACAAAAACCTAGGTAAACAAAGCAACAGAAATTTCTTAAGATGACTTTTCCAATTCTGCCCAATTAACTAATTAAAAGAAAGATATATGGCATATAATTGAGCATTTAACAGAAAAGAGTGATTCATATTCATAAGTAGAGCATTTTTTACATGCTCACTCCCAAATGTTCAATATGTAAAGGTTTAGGGCAAAAAATTTAGATCACATTAAGCATATTCAAGGGGGTCTATACGTTGTACCCAAGATAGACCATACTGTGGGGATGAATTTGATTTTGTATTTGTTATTTATATTTTGGGCACTTTAAGTTCAGATTTAATTATTCAATACATTCTAGTACTGCATATTTCTTTCAGAATAAATGGTTACACAACCATCCCTTGTCTTCATCCTGGGATAGTCTTCATGAGATTTTTAATTCAGAATCCACAGATGAGTATCAGATGTCACTGAAGTTATAAGCACCTTCATGTGGGTATTTAAGTATATTAATATAGTTCTTGGAAATAAGTCTATAGTTTTCACAAATCTCCAAGGGATCCTGAACCATCTAAAAAAATGTTAAACAACTGTGTACAGGAAACTCCTTCACTAGATGGAAGAGACGGACAAGATTATTTCTAAGACCCTTCAAGGAGATCCATAGAAAGTCTTCAGTTAATGTATTTTTGCCATAAAAACTAAGGACTGTAAGAGGTGAGATTTGCTTTGTTTAAACCAGGTCTGGGTCAAAGGCTTTCCTTCCCCCTCTTCAATTTGTAACTGGCAACTTGCATGTACTGACTATAAGGTTTTAGAATGAGAAGTAATAAAAGCAATTATCACATACCATATGGAAATTACCTCCCAATTTATAATAGGTGGCTTATACTATTAGTGTCACTAAGCACCTTCAATTAACTTTGATAAAGTCTGAAAGTACAAAGATTTAATTATTAAACCATCAAAAGATTTCAATTTTTAACTAGTTTGATGAACTAAACAGCCTATCTTCTGGAATCTGAAGCGCCCATCCATATTTTAAATGATGTGGATCTAGCAAAGGGTTTTCCTTAACAAGTGATGTTTCCACCACTAGTCCACCTGAAGATTTTGCATTTAGGGCAATTCCTTTAATCCCAAGTCAATTTCACAAGTCTCTCTTGAGAAAGGAAATTATGAAAAATCACATTTCTTATAAGGACATGTTCACACATTTAGTTTCAGGCAGAAACAACATTCTGGACACACACTTTCACTGTAATCTGGCCGAAAAAAAAAAACCCAAAACTGCCACAGTTGAAAAATTACTTGTTATAGGGTCCTCCACTTCCTCCATAATCATAGGTTTGTTGTGATTGGTCATCAATGCTGTAACTTGTCTGGTAGAAATCCGTATTTAAGTTATCAAATCCTGACATTGCAAAGATCTGCAAAAGAAGACAAACAGCAAATAGTGTCTATGCACAAGGTGTACAGAATTTGTTTCTGTTACTCTGCTTAAGCAAACTGCCCCGCAAAACAACAAACATTTCTTCTAGAATTTTGGGGGGCAGCTCGGAGAGGGAGGAGGGAATGAATGTTAAGAAAATGTCCAGTCTCTAAGTCAAAGACTTGGAAGAAATCTCCCCTTCCAGGTTCTGCTATGCCTTGGGTGAGGGGCAGGGTCGTGGGAGGAGGGCCTTAACCCCGGGGTTTTAAAACATGAACAATAACAAAGGTGATTCCTCACCTCTGGTCAGGGCCTTATAGATGACAATAAATCTGCGACCTTGCAAAATAAAGGGAAGTGCAGACTCTGGGAAGCCGCGTCTCGGGAGCAGGGGTCCACCCCTCAGGAAGGGTCTAAACCCGAGCGAGGTTCTGAGCTAAAGGCCCAGGTCGCGGCACCGAAAGACGCCAACAAACCGAACTGCACAGGTGTGCGGAGACGCCGAGCAGTGTACACCGGACCGACACACTCACCAAACACGGAGCTGTAGGTTGCGGCGGTGGCAGTAGCTCCAGAAACCCCAAATAACCCCCAAACTCAGTTTTAGACTCTGAACCGCCCCGGTTGCTACGTGTCACAGGGCCATAAAACTGCTTCCGGGGCACTCCCGCTCGCGCAGGCGTGTTGACAGAAATGAGGCTAAGGGCGCTTGCCCGCGGTGGTGGCTGAAAACCTGGTTTGGAGCATGCGTCGTACCGACCAACCAATGGAACAAGAGAGTATTTTTGGCAGCCTGAAGCGCAGGAGACGTGGAGGCGCAGGCGCGACAGTTTTTCTACTAGCAGGGGAGGGAGAATTATTCTCCAGATCGGACGCTTGCGAGCCCTATAGTGAAACGCCACTCCATAACTTGTTTACAAATTACAGAACCTCGATTTTTCTGGACTGATTGTGATTCAGACTCTGTGCTGAAGAGTATTATGTATTATCTAATTCTTACAACACGATGGGGTCCGACTGCTCTCCTTTTATAGGTGAGGCTGTTAAATATTCATTTAATAACATTGACTATAACGTTGAGTGACAGCTACTAGCTGCTGGGGATGTACTGAATACGAACTCGTGGGTGCTGCGCAGGGAGGAGCAGTCAGCCAGCCACACAAATACATTTAAAGTTGTTACTAATAAATGTTCCATACTTCTTTGGAAAGGAGGGGATACTTATGTGAGAAGAAAAGTGGACAGCCATTATGAAAATGTGATGGTTAAAAGGGTGAATGAAAGTTGGGGGTGGTGGAAGGATGAAAGGAGAGGAAAAGAACATGACTAGTTGAGGCTGAGAGTTTCTCAGCATTATTCTGTAAACATTTTGGTTCATATGATTCTTTGTGGTGAGGACTGCCCTGTGCATTTCAGGATGTGTAGCAACATCCCTGACCTCTACCCACGAGGTGTCAGTAGCATCCCCCACCCCACTTATCACAACTAAAAATGTCTCCAGACATTGGTGAATGTCATTTGGCAACATCAGAGTTTAGAAACCATTGGTCTAAATAAAGCTAGGGTGACTGGAGGAACATAGGAGTTGAGGCTGAAGTTATAGGCAGGGACCAAGAAATAGAGAGACTTGTAGAAAATAGGTGTTGGTCCTAAAAGAAAAGGAAATCACTATTATGAATTGATAAATGGCATATGTTATTGTTTCTTTTTGAAAAATATTTCTCTGGCTGCGCTGTTAAACCACTTTCTCAAAGTGGAGGAGTCCTTCTACCTAACTCCAAGTGCAGTGTTATTAATCAATGAGTGGAACTGCCTTCAGGGTGTATAATCTAAAATTTACACCATAAGTCCTTATAATAAATGCTAGAAACAAAATCCTCTGGCCCTCACAAAAGAAGCCAGACCATTGTTGTTTTCGCTCAACACTCACACACATATACATACACCAAAATGAAACAAAAATGAAGCAAACAATGAATATAAAACATACTGCCAAACTAAAATAGCAACAGCAAATAGACAAACCACAAAGCTAAAATTAAAACAAAACAAAATCCAAGGAGTATGCGCTAGAGACCAAAGAGAACTGCCCATTAAGATTCCCTACTCCATCAGAGAACTTCTGAAATTTCTCATCCAGCTGTTTAATTTACTACCTTTTGCCAGTCACTCTAGAATGTACACACTTCATACAACTTTAGATAGAATAACCATATATCTTGATTTGCTGGAAACAAACCAATTGTCCCATTTTATGCCTACTTTCCCAGTTGGTTTGATAAGTTTTATGGTTGTACTTTTTTTAAGCTACATTATCCTTGAAGTTGAGTTTCTAGTTAACAATATACAGTAATCGATACTTCATCTACTCAGTGATCTTATAGGTCAAAGGATTCTAGTCTCTTATTTCTTCTGACGGTCTCATTTCTTTCTGCAGAAAATAGGCATAACTCTCAAATTTAAATAAAGTACAAGAATATGAGTATTAAAAATTACCTGCTTGGGGATGAATTGTTAAATAGAGATACTGTTCAAATTCAGTTTTGGTCTGTGAAATCAATTATCTTATTTACTGGATTTTCTTCTTCAACCTCTACCCCAGTTGAGAAGCCAAGCAAGAAAATTGAATTACATGATTAAATCTTCTATATTGTTTGTTCGACTTTAAAACTTAAGGAGAAACTTATGCTTTGAAATTTAAACTTTGAAACCTCCTGCAGAAGGCCTGGGGGAGTTTTGAAGACATCAATTTCTTGACTACTCAGGGAGGCCTTTTTTTTTTGGAAACTTTTCTTTTAATGTCACTTCACTCATCCCGGGACAGACTCCAGGAATTTATATCAAGGGAAACTGGAACATTTGGTAAATGTGCTGATTTCTGGTAAAGTCATAGTGCTGGCTCTGTTAGGAGTAGAAGACTCAATTAGATCAGGAGATTGAACATGAAGTGTTCAATTGTCCAGTCCTTCCCTGGTATCTAGTATGTTGATTAGCAAACTTATTACAAAAAAGGGAAAAAACAGCCTTATGAACAATTTATTGTATATACAACATTTTTACATATTTCACAAACAAAAAGCTCCATTCGGGCCTCCCTGGTGGCGCAGTGGGTTGAGCAACGCACTATGGAGCAGACCGCAACCACTGCAGCACGAGTTCGATCCCTGCTGCAGGCCAGGGAGGGGACCCACATGGTGTAGCAGACCTCTCCTGCTGTGCCCGCTGCTCCCCTCAGCAGTGTACTTCCATTGATCTGCCTGTTCTGCTCCCCGCTCTGTCTGTGGTGAATCCTCTCACCCCCCCACACCTCTGGCCTGTACCCCAGTGCTTGTATGCATAAATAAATAAATCTTTAAAAAAAAAAAAGCTCCATTCTATTAGGATGGCAGTGAAATTATACTTAAATATTTTAGAGCTGCTATTGTTTTTGTTTTTATGATAAATATGTGATCCAGAATTGTGTCAGAAAAAATTTTGAACATGAGCAGTTTCCCCTTACTTTCACCTATATGCACAGCACTGAATTGGAGAGTGCAGAGGGTATGATTTGGCTGCTGTGTATTCATCCTATCAGGTTCCACACTGAAACCGCAATTACAGTAAAAACCAATGTAAGTGCCAAAGACCTGTTTTTACTGTCCCTGAATGTGAATTATGTAATACCATATCCCAAATATGACATTTCTCCCAAATTATGCTTTATCCTTTAGAAAAGTTTCAAATTCTGCTTCTGTTATTTCAGTAATCTTATTTTGAACAATAAATTGTTTGTTTGGCTGTTTTTGGATAGAACTAACCTTTAAAAAGTCAAATTTCACTCTGATTTAATAATTATACTTGAGACTTTGACTTCAGTATTCCAAGTACCTTATGTATTGTTTAAAAGATATTTTAAAGGTAATTTGTAAAAGTAATACTATATTATTTTCATTGTTGAATTCTCACTTGCCACCTTAAATAAAAGAACATTCCTAATGTCAGGTGAATGGATATTGTGGGTTGGAATGATATTGCAGTGACAGCACTGGAATTTCTAAATCTCAAATAATTTAAAAGAGAAGACAATGTAAAATACATCATAAGAGGACTTTAGTGATGCAGAACCAATTGTACCAAAGATGCAAGCTTTTGGGAAATGTAAAGGCTAAACCCTGTATACACTTAAACCATGTGCCAGATACTGTTCTACACCATGGGCCTTAACCCACTGAAATAGCTATGTCTTCCACAACACACAACTGGGGAAAGAGTGGTTAAATGACTTATCAAATACCATTTGGCTAGGAGGTAGGAGGAAAGTAGACTTGAAATCTGAACCCAGACAGTCTGTCTCCTGAATCTTTATGTTAAACCACTAGATTATATTGTTATGTGGCAAAAAGCAATCTTTCTAATGAATATGCTATTTAACATAATTTTCTAGTATATTTAACCTAGTATGTTTTATATATTACATACAAAATATGACATACTATGTATATATGAATTGTATATAGTGTGTGGAAATAAAAGTATTTTAAAATTTCAGTTAGAGATATATCTCCATCCTCAAATGTATATATATATATATATCCAAATTACCAAAAGATATTTTACAATCCTCTCATCAGTCAAATTACAATAACCTAACGTTTGAGTTTATTATATTAGTCATGTATTTCAATTAATAATGCATAATGTCTAAGGGTGCATGCTCTGGAGCCAGATTGCCCGGATTTACATACTCTGCAACTTACCAACTGTAAATATTCACTAAGTTACATAAATCCTTCACTGAGTTACATAAAACCTCACTTTTCTCACCTTAAAAATAAAATAATAACAGTATAATCTTCGCTAGTTGCTAGGAGGACTACATGACATAATTCATGTACATCTCATGTACATCTCAGTGCCTCAATGTTGGCAGTTATTATCATTGCTGAATCAATATAGTTACAGAAGCAATAGGATTTCATCAGCAACCAAAATGGACTTCTGAAAAACTGTAATGATTGGACTTGAACAAACTATTTCTGTGATCAATTACATACATTCACTCTGATACTTCCCTGCAGACTCTGTATTATTGTGTAAATTATCTTTTGATATAGTAGAGGGTATTATAATAGGCTTGCCTCATCTTTCTCTCAAATTTTCTAAATTGGGCATGTCTGCATGTGCATTTTAGTTTCACAAATATCTTTTGATATCAGATATTATTGGTTTAAGAAGCATTCATATTTTAGAGTAGTTGTACCTGTATTTGTGAACAGTACTACCCATATTTGATTTTCTTGGTGTTTTCATGGTCTTTCAAACACTAAAGAAAATGTGTTCATCTTTCTGCTTTATCTCCCTTTTGTTTTTCTCTTCCCAAGCCAATGGAAGATAGTGCATAAGATGAATTATGCTGTAGAAAATATGTTTATTTGAAAAGAAAGTGGCAATGTCCCAGTCCCAGTACATGGAACAATTGCCACAAAATATTTTAATATCTGATGTTTCTTAAAATCTTAGCGGAATCAAGTTTATCATACTTAACAAAGGAGTAGCATAGAAGTTACTGCAATGTAACATAATGCATTACCTTTAGGTGGTTTATTTTTATATTTTTCTGTTCAAATTCTTCATGATCCTTTCAATTATAAGCACTTCCAGCTACCACAGCTTATTATTACAGTTTACCTCTTTGCTGTTGCAAGGAATGTTATATTTAACAATACTTTATAATAAAATAGTATTTCCACAGTTAAATATTATTGCTGCTCCAGGGCTTTTAAGACAGGTGAATCTAAATCTAAATGTAAAACATTCTTGTGTTAAAGTCTAATTATCAGTACTTAGAGCTTCCCTTTTGGAATACACATACCTAAATCACAGCATTCTTTTTATTTTAATCTGATTTTTACATTAATGTCTTTATGTTTGCAGTGTCTCGCCTCAGACACTATCATATGGAAGTTCACCAACTTAACCTGGATGCAGCAACACATCTTTTCTGTACTAATTATTCTTACTTTATTTAATTCCTTGCTAAAATATTGGAGAATACACATTATCTGAGGAGAGAATGAAGCTTACTCTGGGTCATTCTTTTATTGTGGTGGGCCAACAAGTACAGCAAGAGATATAGAGTTATACATTATACAGAAAGAACACTTAACACTGCCTGTCAATAAATATTAAATAATACTTATTATAAACTCATTGTTATTTTGAATGTATCAATGAATTAAATAAATGAGTGAAGAGCTACTTTAGGAGTATATCTTGGTTGGTTGGTTATGTTTTCCAATTCTATAGATATGGACTCACTATTATATGTATTTAAAGATGACATTCAATTATTAATGAAGTATTTTGCTCTTACACAAGTGATATTCCTCATAAAATTATGATCTCTAAGTCAAATGTTTCATTCATAGAATAAAGCACATTTGGATGAGGAGCTCCCCAAATGTAGAGTTCTTTCCCTACCTCCATTTTCCCTAGTAAATGATGTACAACATTTGCTATTTGCTTATGTTTATGATGCAAACCAGATGAATGAAGCTTTTTTTGCTTCTAGAATTTCGCATCAGTACAATATTTATTCTCATATTGCCCCCTAGTGGCTTCTCATGCTCTCATCCTATGCTACCTTTAATTTTCAAGTCTTTTGCGATGAAAGAAGGAAAAGCACCACTTTGCCCCACCCCGCCATTTGCATCTCACTTTACAGATAAGGAAATTAAGAGTCAGAAAACTCGTGGAACTTTCTATATTGCAAAGCCAACTAGAATTAGAAATTGTGTATTACTGTTCTTTCCCATCCCACTGGAAATAAGCCTCAGAAGTACATGGCAGTCTTGAGCACTAGTTGAGCAAGAATAATACTTGACAAATGGTAGGTGCGCTGTAAATATATGCTATATGACAAACAGATAAATGAGTGAGTCAACACCGGAAAGGGTATCTATAGATTTTTTGCTTATACTATACTATGCAGTTTATCATCCTCATTATAGCGTTCAAGTTTAGCTCCACAAATATTTCAACTCCTTAAACAATCTCATCCTTCACTTGTTTTGTTATTAAGTTTATTACATTATCATTCATTCTATGTTAGTACCAACTGTATCATGCTACCTGCAGCACTTCAAAGAAATACTTCTTCAAACATTGTGTTCAATATTTTTTAATTATAATTATAGTAAAACACATATTACATAAAATTATCATTTTAACCTTCTTAAGCTCATTATTGTTAAGTAGATTTACATAGTTATGCAACCAATCCCTAGAACTTTTTCATTTGCAAATTGAAACTACTCATTGACAACTTCCCCATTTCTCTCTTCCCCTAGCCCTAACTGTTATCGGGCAGCAGTAGGCAGGAGGAGTGGTCTCTGGCTCCCCTGCAAGTTAGTGTGGCAGTCCTTCCTCAGAAACCTTTTATGTAGCAGTGTGCTGCCTGGATCGTGGAATGGACCAATTGTGTGTAAGCTGTGGGTTGATTGACATCAGGACTCTGCCTCTCAGCATAAGTCAGTGATAGCAGAGCCCCTCTTGTAAACTACACTTCCTGAATTCTGGAACAGGCCAAAATGGACCAATCAGGTGAAGGAAAAATGGACCAATCAACACTGATGCTATCCAGATGAAGCAGCCAGCCTCTTGTGGATACTTAAGCGTTCTTGTTTCCCCTGTTTGTAAATAAACCCCATGACTGTTGTACCTGTAGCCTGAGGTCCCTTGTAATAGTGCGCGCAGGTGAGAGCCCATAGACAGTAACCTGTATCGGGCACTGTCCTCTGATAGGTTATAGCCCTGTTACTATAGCCCTGGATTTTGGTTTGTGGCCTTTTGTCCTTTAGGGGCTTTTTGGGGGCTCTCTGGCCTCGGGCCCTCCTCTGACCTCTGTCTCAGTCAGAGCCTCCTCTCCTACCCCCTGTTTCATAACCATCACCCTTCCATTTTCTATTTCATACATCTGAATAAATGCCTCATATGGAATATTATTCCTCATGTGCAATCATTTGAAATTTGTCTCTTTTGTGGCTAAGCTGTCTTATTTCACTTAGTATAATAGTCTTAACATTTATCTGTGTTTTAGAATATGTCTAAATTTTCTTCACTTTTAAGGCTAAATAATATTCCATTGTATATATAATGCATTCATCCATTAATGAGCACTTGCATTGGTTCTACCATTATGCTACTGTGAATAATTCCATATATATCAGTTCAAGGCTCTGATTCCTTTTGACTATGGATACCCAGAAGTGGACTTGCTGGCTCATGTTGCAATTCTACTCATAAATTTTTGGGAAACTCTCACACTGTTTTCACAGACCCTCCTCCATTTTACATTCCCACTAACAGTGTACAAGGATTCTAATTTCTTCACTTCTTGGCCAACACTACTATTTTCTGGGGTTTGTTGTTTATTTGTTTTGGTAGCCATTCTAACGGGTGTGAGGTAAAATATTGATTAGTGATGTGGAGTATTTTTTCATATGCGTATATCTTCTTTAGAGAAGTATCTATGCAAGTCTTTTGGTACAAAAAGGTATCTTAAGTTAATCAGTTGCTTCCTCTGTGTAGGGAAAAATCTCAACTAGAAACTTAAGAGCTATTTGCCCTGTTTTTTCTTTGATATACAATATCACCACTTTTTAAAGAGCTGAAAAATAAAATAAAATATAAAACCTGCATCATATCAGTTATGTGCCATGCATTGTTCTAAGTATCTTACATGTATTAACTTATTAATTCTCAAAACATCCTTCTTTTGAGAATTTTGTAAGGCAGATGCTATTACAATCCTCAGTTTACAAAGAATGCAAAAAAGTTAAGTGGCTTATCCAAGGTCATGTGGCTGCTGGGTAACAGAGCAAAGATTTGTACTTGAGCAGTTGACCTCAGAGTCTGTGCACCTACAGAGGACAGTTAATTTTTTATATTGCTCTTCTTTATTTTACTTTTTTAGTGATATCATCCTGGACAAATCTACTATGTAAGTTTGTACAACTAGGATTTTAGAATAAACAAGTAAATAAAATTTTTGCTCTATAAGAAAGAATTTGTTGCCTCAGTGTGTAAAGACAACTTCAGACATGTTTGAACCCAGCACCTCAAACAATATTCTATCTTCTAGTGGTCTAAGCAGATATCCTTAAGTCAAGCCTCTTTGACTCCATGTTGGCAAGGCATACAAACTGCTCAATCATTCTGCTTAAGTGAGTCATATGTGCACATCTGGAGCAAGAATAACATCAATACCACAGAAACTCAGGGTTGAAGAGGGATGGTTTTCATGCAGTATCACATTTTACTGGCTTTTTTGAGGGAGGAAGCCTTTTTCTCTTATTTTTGGAACACATATACAAGTGAAATTACTGTCTTTATAAAGCATTTACTTATAGTGGGTTAAGTAGTAAAATAAAAATGGGCAACAATTAAATGCTTACTATAACCAAACTTTTCCTACTTTATACACATTGGCCCTATTAATCGTCACAATAACTCTGTGGTGGTAAATGCTATTATCACCTCAATTTACTGATCAGGTACACACATGGAAGATCCAGCCTATAAGTGGTTTACAATTATAAATACTTGTTGTCCCAATCATGTGCTAGACACTGATTTAAAAATATAAAACACAATGGTTCTTGTTCAGAGTGTAATGGTGTGTGATTGAAAATTTTTTAAAAAATCTGTGCTATCAGTCAAAACTACTCATTATCATAAGCACTAAATATTTTATTCATAAGACTTTAGTAACATTCTAATTTTGTAGTTTTAAAAAAACCTAACTGCAAAGTCTCTCATAGAACTTTATCACCTCTTGAGAAAAAGCAAAAGCTTATAACCATTTTTGCTTTATGCCAAGCTCTCTTCCAAGTGACCATATTTCCTTTGCAAGACACTCCCAATAAAAAGACAAAGCATCAAAGGCAATATGGTAGCACCAGACCTACATTAAAATTTTAGTCTTCCCATATAAATGACTAAGGTCAGAGATTTAAAGAAAAATTTTCTTCCTACATTCATACTTTAATGTAGTAGAAAAAATTGCATGCACTGGCAGTTCTCATTAAAGAATTGGAAGGAGATAGAGGATCACATGAAAGGTTTAGGGTTTGGCTAAGAGAGAAGAAATATGATTTCTAAAGCCAGTTTTACTGCTAGCTATGTTATGTTAGTCATTTAACTTTTGTTGGCCTCAACTTCCTCAACTGAAAAATAAAGAACAAAAACTGGAATGGAAATGTATCAATTCATCCGCTCATTCAATGACTATTGAACAACTGTAATGCACTGAATGATGGGGATTGGCTTTAGTGTTCACCAAAAAAAGGGGCGATTTCTGCTCTTGCAACACATGCACTGGAGGAGAGGTATTGATTTAAATAATGACTCATCAAATTGTAAAATAACTCCTTAGAACTTATCAGTTCTTAAATTCTATATACACATGAAGATGAAAAAATAGATCACAGAACACAAATCATCTATGTGCTAATTTGAGAGGCATGAAGAATCTCATATAATGTCACACTTAAATTCATTTTATCCAGACTGTTAGCCATGTTTATTACAAACCACTTACGGCAATTTTCTACCTGTCAATGACATAGTGCGCTATCCTGGCTCATTGTTAGAGTAATAGTTACTACGTGTACTGAATGCATAATTTCAGATAACAGTTTAGTCTCCATTTTCACTTCCTGCTTAGAATATTTTTTTTTTCTAACAGAGAGCTGAAAAATAAAAGGTTTTATCCTGAAGTCTGTAATAGCAGTTGCAATAGTATTTTCTTCACATCAAATTTAGAGTTTCAAGAATAAGAACTTAAGAGAGACAGTGGAAAAAGGAGAGATGATATTTACTTATATGCCTATAGTGCAATATCCTTTTCCTTCAGATTTAAATTTTGTTGAGAGAACATAAAGATGTGAAATAAGATGTATTTACTGAATCATTGATGAGGCTAGCAAGAGGTAAACTTCTTTTTTTTTCTCATTAGATTTATTTAATTTTATTTAACAACATTTGTAGTCCCCAGGGAGATGCCACCACCATTTCGCCCATGCACCATCACCTCTGACCCTTGTGCTCTTTATGCCCTCCTCCCCATCTTTTCCCTCCCCTACTTCCCCCCTCCCATGTTCCCTTTGGTCTATCTTTAACCTTTTGATCTTGTTGAGCTTTCTCTTGTTTTTTTTTTTTTTTTGGTTGTTTTGTTTGTTTGTTTTCTTCTTTTTTATCACTTTTAAGAGGAATGTGAAAGAACAACAGCTACAACAAAAAATAAAAAAGATGTAAACTTCTTAATGTTTATTTGTTTATTAAATTTCTTCTTTGGCAGTTCATCTCTGGAGTGCTTCCTCTACCTCAAGTTAGGCTGTTAATCAAATCTATAAAAGTTTTGGTTTTACCTTTAAAAACTATCCTATGGAATATAGAGGATTAAGCAAAAAAATAAAAAACATCATCAACAACAACAAAAAGGTAACAAAACAAAAATAAACAGACAACTACAAATCAGAGACATTCTGCAGGGAAGAGAGAGGGATTGAGGTCAAGGAAGGGATGGGAAGCACACAAAGGACTATGGTGATGGTGCATGGGTGAACTGGTGGTAGAAATTCTATGGGGACTACACCTAAAAAAGATAGCCAACATTGTAAGAAATAAATAAAACATAAAATAAAAACTATCCTATGGGTTCCAGATATCTCTAAGGGGAGGACTATTTATTTAAAAGTCAACCAGTAGCCCTGCTTAAAATACTTTTGCAAACAACTATTCTATCTCAGGCTGTCAGTTCATGAAATGAAATTTGCTCAGGTTACTGCCTCAGTAACCATCCATCTAGCCTCACTTGAAGTGAATTTGGTTGACTCAGTAGACAGCACTCTTCCCTTGGAGTCTGGCTTACACATACTGCTATAATGAGAAATTATATATTTGGAGGGTTTTTTTTTCCCTGCAGGAGGCAGGAGGCTCTCATAATCTCAACCATTATTGGATTCTTGTTCCTGTCACAACAGCAAGGCTGCTTTGATATAAAAGAGGTTAGACAGATGTTTTGGTTGACAATGTACTTGTGCAAGTCTTAAGATTTTTTCCTGCATTTCCTGTAAATATTGCCCCAGTAGTGCACAACCAGAGGGCACCCAGGGTCCCCAAACTGCTAAGGGGTGTATGTTCTAAAAGGGGTCCAGCTGTGTATTGCACAAACAAAAGGAAGCAGACTCTCAGTCTGTAAAATATCTTCAATATAATTCATGTGCACAAAGAGAGAGAAGGCTATCAGTTTCTCAATAAAACCTCCTAAATTACCCATTACCTTGTGGGCAATGCCCACAAACAATACCCAGTCAAACAGGCTCCACCCAAAGCAGGGCTGTTGAGGCCTAAAAGGCTGTTACACATCTTAGTTACCTTCTGGAAAGAAACCACAAGAAAGTGGCTAAGGAGGTCCCAAAGAGCTGTGAATGAAGGGATTCAGAATTCAGAATATACCAAATAAACCACCATGAAGTCAAGACAGTGACTGCCATTGTTTCCTCCAAGGAATAGGAACACATTTCTCTCACCAACATATCTCTCCCAAGGGTATTTACTTATCTGTCCTCCATGTGCCTCCTCCAAGACTCCTTCCCAGTAGTATCAGGGTGAAATTTGGGCCACAGAAGTAAAAGTGAGAACTGGATCTCTCAGTCCACATGTGTTCAGTTAAAAGCCAAGCATGGCTGTTAAACTTCACCCCTAGATCCCAGCAGCATCCCCAGTCAGGAAGTCCCATATGTGACATCCTGGGATTTATAGTCAAAGGTAACTGCATGTAAGTGAGGGTGCAGAAAACACTGCCTTCTCCTTTGTGAAGGTGTATCTATAACAGTCTTTCTCTGAAAAATTTCCCTTAGTGTCTCCAAAGAAAACTAATAAATAGTTGCTTTATACTACTGCCAGGCTTACTGTTATCTCACAGTAGGGAGTCATCAAGGTCAAATTCTTATCTTAATTTTTTTTAATGCCTTTCAATAGAAACCATGAGACTATAGTTAAACAGTCCACTTTTGCTCGAGTTTAGAGTTATGGATCTGAAAGTGTATCTGGAAGTGAGCTTTTTAATCCTAAACTCTTTTTTTTTGGTAATATTTAAGGATACTTAACCAAAATAATTATTAGGCTAATGGTTAATAGGGAATGCATTTCAACATTTTGCAATTTTTTCATTGGACAGCATCAGTTAAAAAAATGGAAGAAACTCTTTTTCTCCAAACTTCCTCAATGATCAAAAGAAAAAAGTTTAGGAAAGAACCAATGAAGACAAATAAACATACAATATTACATCTAAAGTGATTCAAAATTATAAAATCTAGTGAACAATTTTTAGGAAAAATTTAAAACATATCACATCATACATTGTTCTTAGCAAAAGAAAAATGTGCTAAACTCAATTACTGATTTTATCCTACCACTTGCTTGGACCTGAATTATCAGTTAAAAAAATCCAAACTTATTTTCACTTTAAAAGATAAAGTGATTAAAGTAGCATGAAGATAAAATATCAACAAATAAATAACTTGAGTTATGAATAGTAAGGACTGAAATAGGAGTAGGGAATGGAAAGGGGTGAATGGGAGACAATGTATAGCTTAAAAACAACAGATCGATCATGTGACATTCATATACACATGTGCATGTGTGTATGCACACACACAGAAAGGCTGAGAACCAATACTGAGCAACAGTCTTAACAAACTAATCCTCCTACACAGAAGTGCCAAAAAGAAGGTAAAATGTCAAGAATGTACCACATAATCAAAGACAAGCCCTAAAGCCTAAATTAGTGGGGGGGCACCACTAATTGGAAGCATTTTGGTAAATATGAATATTGGTAAGTATAATAAATATAATGAATAATGATGCTATCAAAGCATTAACTTACAGTTTTGGAACCTTCTAAATAATGTTAGGCTATATTTTTTCCCTTTATTTATATATATTTGACATCAATTGTAATCCCCATGTATTCCCCATCACCATTTCACCAGTGCACCATCACCTCAGTCCCTTTGCTCTTATTTGCCCTAAACCCTCTCCCTCCCCCCTCTCCACTAAGTGCCCCCAATTTGTACTTGTCTTTTTGTTTTTGTTGTATTATTATTATTATTGTTGTTATTATTCTTTTCCTTGATCTTTATTTGGTTCCCTTATATTTTTCCTAGGGGGGAAACCATCTGGTATTTTTCTTTTGCCTTCTGACTTATTTCACTGAGCATAATCCCTTCCAGTTCCATCCATGTTCCTATGGATGAGTCTAGTTTATCTTTTTTGTTTGCTGAATAGTATTCCATCGTGTATATGTACCACAGCTTCCTGATCCACTCATCTGTTTTTGGGCATTTAGGTTGTTTCCAGGTCTTACCTATTGTAA
>JAGFMF010012132.1:1849645-1860829 GCA_019455555.1 Galemys pyrenaicus | reverse complement strand
GTGGTTTTGATTTGCATTTCTCTGATAACAAGAGAAGTTGAGCATTTTTTCATATGCCTGTTGGCCATTTGCATTTCCTCTTTGGAGAATTGCCTTTTTGGCTCTTTTGCCCATTTTTTGACTGGATTGTTTACTTTGTTTTTGTTTAGTCTGCCAGGCTATATTTAAGCCTATTAGAGTAACAGTTTTGGGAATATTTAATGCATAGTTCTTAACCTACTTGAGGAATATATACTGTTTTGAAATTTGCATATACTCTTTGGGATGTCTAGAAAATGCACAAGTATACAGGGTTTTATATACAACTTCAGGGGAATTTTGTTAAGTCCATACCTGGATCTAGGTTAAGAGCTCAATTTTTAAAGCAAACTGTGCTAGGTAGTAAGACCTTCATGCCATTCAGTTTTCCTGTCCCAGTGACTGTGTTCCAGCCATCTGTTGCACTATGTACATGGCCTTGGGGTTTGTTCAGGTGTGTTGCCAGCATCCTGTACTCTTTATCTCCCATTATAACATGGCAAGGTCATCTCATTTTAATTTACCTGGTGGTCACATTCTTCACCTTCTTCTGAGAGTAGTTTTCTTCCTTCTTGAAAGTGACTCTAGAGACTTTGTGGCTCCTGTATCAGAACTACTTATTGCGTGCAGGATGAGTCTGACAAACCACAACCTGTGAAGACAGACTGGGGAAATCCACCGGAAAGTGGCTTTGAAAGGAACTGCAGATACCTTGTGGGTAACCAGGCTCAGAGAGAGCAATGAATTACATAAACACAAATGAATATGTCTGCACTTTAATGATCCTCCCACCCCACCCACAGTCAGGCATCCAGTCACTATTTCCTCTGTGTCTCCTTAACTCTATTATACTTCTGTTACAGCTCCTTTCACTGAACTAGAATTATTTGTTTATGAGTTTGACTCTCTTACTAAACTATGAGCAATTCCAAGGCAGAGCCCATGACTTATTTATCTCTGTACCCCAACCCAATGTTCGGGTAAGAGTACAGACTTCGGAGCCAGACTGTCTGGCTTAAATCCATGATCTGTATATATAAGTAGGATCACTTGTGCAAACTAATTATGTGAGCCTTTTTTTTTTCCTTTTTCCTTCTTTCCTTCCTCCTTTTCTCTCTTTCTCTTATTTTTTCTTTGATATTATGATTTATAATAATATACATATACATACATATATAATTATATACACACACACATCTGGCTTCATCAGCATTTCTTTAGCATAGATTTCCTAGGTGAGAGAACCAAAAAGATGTCTTTTTTAATGTTATTGATATGATTTTAGGAAAGCTCTTAGGTGACCTAGGAATGGGAATTGGTTGTCAGGGGAACCAACCATATAAACAGTGAGTTGAGAGTTTCAACCCCACCCCCAACCTCATGGAAGGGGAGAGGGGCTGAAGGTTGAATCAATTGCCAGTGGCCATTGAATTAATCAATCATGCCTATGTAATGAAGTCTCTATAAATCCCCAGAAGGTTGGGGTTCAGGGAGCTTCTGGATTTGTGCCTTCTACAATAGGGCACACAGTTCCTATCCCATTTCCACATACCCTGTACTCTTCCATCTGATTGTTACTAGATTACTGATAATTTAGTAAGTAAATGTTTCTTTGAGCTCTGTGAGCTCAAATCTTGCAAATCAGTTAAACCCAAAGAGGGAGTGGTGGGAGCCTGTTTTATAACCAGTCCAAGGAAATACAGGTGATAATCCAGGTTCTGAGTTTGCAACTAGCATATAAAGTGTGGGGGGGGTGTTGAAGGAAGTAGTGTGGGATTGAGCCCTTAATCAGTGGAATCTGAAGTTATCTCTAAGTAGATTGGATCAGAATGAATTAAACTGTAGGACACCCAGCTGGTGTCCAAAGCATTGTTTGTTGGTATAGGAACCCTCCTCCCACTAGAATTGTGTTTCAGGAAGTCAGAAGACTTTTTTTCCCCTTTGTTGCCTTAATTTCCTTTGCACCTAAAAATATCAAACTAATAAGTCTTATTGTGAAGAATAAATGAAATCATGTTTGGCATGGTGACAGTCACTATAAATATAATAATATATCAGTAGTAATAGTATTATTACTATTAACTCTTAAATAGCTCTCCTTAGTATAATTCACCTGCCAGGAAAAGTTTAAACTACTTAATGTCCTTTTCTCTCACCTCTTTCCTGCCCTCCCTGCCCATCCTCTGTGATATGGTAAGCAATAGTCTCCTCATCCTACTTTATTTTTCACCATTGTACTTATCATCATCTGACATGTTTATTTACTTATTTTCCAGAACTTAAGCCCCATGAAGGAAGGGAGTTGGGCTATTGAGAGTTCACTACTGTATCCTTATGCCTAGAGCAATATCTAACACACAGAATATGCTCAATAATATTTGTTGAAAAGTAAATGAATGAATGAACATACATACAAACACACACACATACACACAAAGCATCCTTACTCTGCTGTAGGTGAACATCACTGATTGTCACTCAATGTTATCCATTCAGTATATATATTTCTTTACTTTATCAAATGGTCGTAGAACAATTTTTCATTGTGATAGAAATGTGTTATTTGTATTGCTACTATAACAAACCCATCCGATTGACAGGATGGAACAACTTATCAATTAAAAAGTAAACATTTGTTTATGAAGGCACTGATAAAACAGATATATGACAGGCAGAAACAGATAAATTAAAATTAAAACAGATATATGACAGGCAGAAACAGATAAATTAAAATTAACAAAGAAAAGTAATTTAAGGGAACCAAATAAGGATCAAGGAAAGGAATAAGAACAACAACAACAATAATAATAACAATAAAGACACAAAAACCAAAAATGAAAAGACAAGGACAAATTGGGGACACTTGGAGGGGAGTGGGGAGGGGGAGGGTTGAGGGCAGACGGGAGCACAGGGGACTGAGGTAATGGTACACTGGTGATATGGTGATAGGGAATACATGGGGATTATAACTGATGTCAAATATATATTAAAAAAAAACAAACATGAGTAGTTCTGACCCCCCCCCCCCAAATAACTGTAGGCACCGAATTTAAGTCATTTTGAGATGTGTCCTTAAGGCTTCTTTTGGTTTTGGCGTGAGCTTATGGGAACTTTTACTCTTAGACACAACTGTCTTCTGCCTGCAGTCAGGTGACCACAGGAATTCTCTGGGCCAGGACCCACCTGCTCTGTGTTGCCAGTCTCCCAAACCTTGCCAAGAGGTTTATAACCTTCCCTCTTTCACTGACATTGATGTCTGTTGTTGTAATGGAGTCCCCCCCCACCCTCCTGTTCAGGTTGCGGTTATCTACATGTGGCTTAAATTGTAAGTGAAACCTTTCTGATTTGGTGGAAGTTAGTACATTTGAAATTCAAGAAATTCAAACCTGATAGAACAGGAAGGAAAATATTTTCCCAAAGTGTTATAATAATTGAATGATTAGTATGTCAAGCACAAAGCTATACTTGGCCCTGGAGCTATTGAATGGAACTCTTTGAGTGGTAGACCCCTTATCAGAAATAAGAATGGTGATGGTGGGGAGAGGGTGGTTGAGTTCTCCATTATCTTGTTGAAAAACTGGCGTCAGTCATTGTTGCTCAAAAATTCTCAATGACTATTCATTGTTTACAAATTTAAGACGAAACTTGGGAACTTTGCCATTCTGTTCCTTCACAGGTACCCCAGTTAACTTGAATTAGTTAAGGTTCTTTTCCCAACTCCTACATGCTTTATAACACACACACACACACAGACACACACTTTTTCAAGCAAAATTTTTTCTTCTGCACACAAATTTAGTTTCTATTTTTCTAGTTTCTGCTACCCTTCAAGATGCAGTTATATAACATTGTCTAGTCAGGATGTTACCTTTAACTCCTCCCCTATTTTCCAACTTAAACTCTGAAGACAGACAGGTGAGTTCTTCCTCAGGTTTTTTTTTTTTTAAGAATGTTACCTCTCTATGGGAGGCATTTCCTGCACATAGCTATCTCTGGCCTTATCTGCTAAATTGTTTCTAGGGTTGGTACTGTTTCCTCTGTTTTTCTACATACATAGGCAGTCAGAGAATCTTCTTGAGGTATTCTCTACGCACATAGTTGCATTTTTCTAATAGTACAAAAAAAATCTTTAGGGTCTATTTGATATTAAATATTGAGTATTTTCTTTGTATCAGTACAAGTGAATTTCTTTCACTATCAATTTTATAAAATACAACACAAGAAATATGTAAAGGAAGAGGTGGTTTTTTTATTTCTTGAAACCACAGAGAGAGTCACAAGGTATATGGTAGGACATACTGGGTGGTAAACCAAAGGGGGAATCTCATTGTTAGCCCTGGGGGCTTGAGGCTTACAGGTGAAAAAAACAACAAAAAACCAAGCAATTAAAATTGCCCGACTTCAGAATGCTGGGTAAATGAGCAGTGCTACTCTGGGTGACTTTCATTTTCTCCTTTGCAAGATGTCTAATTGCTGCAAGAGACTGTGATAACACTGCCCCCTTCTGTTATTCTGGATTGTTAACACAGGCAGCTTTTCCAGCCTGATTTGGTAATTCTGATATGAACTTTCAATTTCTAAAAACCACTTGCCCAAGGCAGAGAGGAAATGAGACCATATGTTCAATTGTGAGGCATGACTTTATTCTATCAAGTTCTTCTTTCTTAGCAAATGTAGTCATTAAATTTTGTTGTGCTGTATTAGTTCAATTGCATTGTAATTGGATTTTATCTTCTAGGGGAATGGGTGAAGCCCAGGATCATAACCAAATAAATCAAGTTATTAACTTGTGTTCTAAGGGGTTACTTAATTTCTTCTAGTTCCTAGAACTTTCTTAGCTCTTCCCAGAGGCTGAAAACATATACACTGGTTGATAGACTTAGTGTCTTTCTTTTAGAACAGAATCTTGCAGATCTTAAGAGTAGTTAGTTATGAAAACTGATTTTTCACATAACAAAAGCTAGAACCATTTTCTGTGAATAACAACACTGTTTTGAAATGATTTACTGAAGAACTTCTAAACAGTTTTGTTACTTTTCTTTTCCTTACTACTTCCTTAGATTGTATATCTAAAGTAGGCAAGGCCAGGTAGCAAAGAACTTTGACTTTATGTAAAGGACTATGGACTTTATAGAAGCAGGAGATAACCAATTCAGATATATATGCAATGAATGGCATATTTAGAAAGATGACACTATTAGCTTTGTGTTGAATGAACTGAAATAAAAAAAAACCTTGAAAGCAGACAGAACGTTATCAGATCTACATAGTAACACTGCCACCAATACCGCCACTATGCATCTAAAAATCCTTATAAGTTTTTCCTTTTTTATCTTCCCTTCAGCCTAGTCTGAGTCATCATCACCTGTCCCACAGCAGCCAAAGTCAACTTTAAAAAACAAGTAAGCGACAACATACCACTTTTTACTTTAAACCTACCAAAAACTTCTGTTAGAATGAAATCTACACTCGTGGTGCATAAAATCCAACATGGTTTGACTCTTTTTGCTTCTTAGAACCTAAGAATCTCAATCCTCTTCACTGAGTCCAATTCACTAACTTTTTAGTGCCCAAACCAAGATATCTCCCTAAATGGACACCTCAAACATCTAAGCCTTTTCTTTTCCTACTCCATCTGCCTAGGTCCTGTTATTCCCAGAAATTCACATGGCTGGCTTTTTGCTTGAATTCAAATAACATTTCTTCAAAAAGTCACAACTTGTGGTACTCCTCTTTTTCCCCAGACAAAGAAATTCTTTTCATATTACCTGACTCTATGCTATTTAGAGCCATTATAACTACTTGAATGATCTTGCTAATTTATTTATTTCCCAAGATCTGTGTTCCTTGTCTAGAGAGAATGTACTATGATGGTGAGGATCCTGTCTACTTTGATCATCTCTGGGTCCTCAACATGTAGAGCTTACAGCTAAATGCTGTATCTGGCTCATGATAAATGCTCAGTAATTATTTGCTGAAAAACAAATTAGGGTGAAAGTTTAAGGATAAGCACAATGGAAATGGAAAAGAAGAATGCCTGAAAAAATTACAGTACAGATAAAGGGAAAGAATAATTAATTATTAGATGTCAGAAGCCAATGGATCAGGAAGAATGATGAATAAAATGATGAATTCTTATATGCACAGAGAAAGGTAAGTAACATCATTCCCTCTGAGTGGTAGTGGCACATTCCTTCTTATGTAGGAGTCTGAAGTTCATGCTGCCCTTCAAAGTCTCTTTGGTCTTGAGTTTTAGGTGTCAGTATATCTATGTGAATCTGCTTACCAGGTATATAGAAGGTGTTGGAAATGGACCAAGGTCAAGAATTTTGATTTTGGAGTCACTTGCATAGAAATGATAGTGCATGGACTGTGAATCTTGCCAGCAAGGTGCAGTTTGTAGCATTTTTGCTCAAATATGCCTGTGTACAAGAAACCATGCTGAGACAAGTGACATCTTACAAATGAGAGCAAGAATTGGAGTTTCACGGGACCAAGGATGGTGACACTGACAATCTGGCAAGTAGACAGTGTGTTTTCCAGACAAGGAACTTCACACACTGCCATATGGTGCCCTTTGACCTGCCCAAAACATCTCTCAGTAGGAGATTCTGCACCCTCAAAAGGGATCTGTGTTACTTTTCTTCCTTCCCTTCAAATCTATAAGGGGTCTAGAGTGAGGACTAGTTTGTTTTAAAATATGACTACCTTTTTTTCTGGGGAGCTAATAATCTAAAAGAGTTGGAGCATAAAAAAAGATAAATGTTATATTTGTTTTCAAGTTAACTAAGGACTTAGGGATGAACTAAACATTCAATAGAATTTCTCTTATTTAATTCTCACAAAATCTTTATAAAGAACTATAGCTATTACCCCTGTTTTATAAATGATAAAATTATGACTAGAAAAGTAATGTAATATTGCCAACTGCTAAATGATGGGTATGGAATTAAGTTACAGAGCTGTCTCTGTAGACGTGAGTTTTAGGTGCCAGTAGATCTATGTGACTCTGCCCATCAGGTATACAGAAGCCTACACTTTTAACCAAGAAGCACTAATATTTCCCTATGTAGGAAATAATCATTTTTAGAATTTAAATTTTGTTAAGAATTTTTAGAAGTTTCTTTCCTTTTCCATCCCAAAGTTGTGAATATTGAGCTAATAAATCAGGCAAACTTTATTTGCAGTAATGAAAGTTGATCAAAATTGCTTATAGGCTGTCCTTTTATACTGAACAAAAGTAACTCTTGTTCTTTTATTAGATTTTCTCTCTATTATACAATTGCCTTAAAGAACTGCTATTGCTTACAGTAAGTCAACTTCCCCAAAACCTCAGGATATCCTTAACTATAGGGCTCTTGCTTCTGAAATAGAAAGTGTTTTGGATCCTGCTCAACCTCTAACCCTTTAACTACAGGCATGTACTCCTTCTATTGTGGGAGTCTGATCCTGGAAATTATCACATTAACCAAACTGATGCTTTTTGAGATTACTGCAGTATGATATCTGAGGATGTGCTACTAATGCCATAGTTTAGTAATTGTCTTTCTTTCTCTTCAAGAAGCTGTGATAAGCCTTCTAGCCACATATTCCCTCTATCTATTCTTTTTTTTTTTTGATGGTTTATTGAAGTAACATTAGTTTACAGCACTGTTTATGATTCAGAGGCACAGGGTCACACCTTTTCAGGTGGCTGTCACCCCACCCCACCCACCAACAAACCTCCCACTCTCTTCCTCTATTCTTTATGCTGTTGTTGATTAGTCTTTATAGGTCCCAGTGAAGTTTATGGTGCCCTTCAAAGTCTCAAAGGATTTCTACAACCCTTTGTGGATCTGGGTATCTTAGACTATCTCCTTGAAGGCATTTGGGGCTTTTGGAGTAAAATCTTCTTGCTACTATCCAATGTCTTTCTTGATCTTTGTAGAATCCTCAGCATTATCATATGCACACTGTTGTCAGCAACCTCGAGCCAAAGAGCCTGGAACATAAGAGATGGCAGAAAGAGGGACCTGGTAGAGTAAATAAATGGATTGGGAAGGGTCATTCAAATGGTTCTTAGATCTCACTGGCTAAGAACCAAATACAAATGAGCTATGTGGACTGGAGCTATAATGGGCTTGCATTTTTATATACATATAAAATATTCCTGAGAACATCAGCACTTTAATGAATCAGTCTAGTTTGGGGAAATTCTAAATGAATTCTAAATAAGTACCTCTGACTCCATACCCAGTAAATGATTTGGTGCAGGGTGGCACTTTCTTGAATCCATCAATAATTTATTAATGGGCACTTAATGCTAGGCATGATGTTCTTCAGAATTTCAAAAAATGATTTCATTTTGGTTAGCTCTGTGCTTCTCTCACAGATCTTATTCCAGTTTTCCTAATAGTAATTATCATTTTCTGCTATACCTCAGTAGTTTTCTACAACTCAGATACAGAGTAAGTACTACTTTCCTTTGTTTAACCTTACTGGACTTTAAGCCTGTTGAGAGTAAGGCTATGTCTATTTTCTTGCATTCTGTACAGTTCTCCAGTTAGTTCACTGTACAAATAGTTATATAAATATTTGAGTAAATTAATGAGAAGAAACATGAAGGAAAAGAGGTAGTTCAAAGGAGCCTAAAGCTTCTTGTGTCTCCCAGCACCCTTTATTGTTGATACTAATTGGGTTTCTGGAGAAAGGCTTGTATGCTCATTTTGACTGGTCAGTGACTCTGCTGAAGATTTTTTTGGGAGGAGGAGTGGGGTGGGTTTTACTATTGTGAAGCGATGATGTTCTCCACTGGCCACTTTTTTTCTCTTTACACTTATAGGCGTAAATGTCCTTGGGTTAAATGGAAATAAAAGGGGGGTGGATTTGCTTGTAGGCAAATAAGAAACCCATTTCTTCTCCACCCTTAACTCTATTTAGTTTTTTAAAGTCTTAATTTATAACCTTATTCAATTACACAGGGTAATCTTAGCCTCTGTGTCTAGTTTGATGGCATTTCAACACACAGAAGTACATCACTACTCTTAAGATCTCTTATAAATATATGAAAAATTGAAAGGGCTGGCCAAGAGATGCTAGATTGAATCCAGTTTCTATCAGATACATAAATCTTTTTTCATGTCTCTCATGAAACATGGGCATTCTTTCTCTTGATTAATGGCCACCAGATTTGTCAGCAAGATACCTGACAGTGGCTCAGTTTCAAATTATTGCCTGATAACCTCTGGCAGTAATGGTAACCACACACTGCAAACTATCCTGTCATTTCAAGAGACCCCTGGGTATTGTGAGGTGCGCTTGCAGTTCATATCATTGTCTTTAAAGGTAACATACAATTTCCTAGGCACAAGCTGTATAATGCATCATGCAGCAAAAGGGTGCTGTTTCCTGTCTCACATTTGAACTGTGTGTTCTGTTCCCTTACATCTTGTATCCAGTATGTGAGTCACATATCAGTCAATCATTAGTAGGTCTTTAAACCCCACATTTGACTGCACTCACATTTTTGGAAAGGATACAGGGTCTCTGATAGATAAAATGGCAGGATTAGAATTGTTCAGTATCAAAACTTAAATTATCTACTTTTTAGCATCTAAACACTTACAAAAACACCAGGATTTTATTGTTCTGAGGGAGAGTTTTATCCCAGAAGCAACTTCTCATTTCTAAAAGCATCTAAATTCTGAAATGTAAATATATAAATCTATAGCACTTATCTTTTTGTATTCATGAAGTGCCAGTCTTTAAAGCTTTGATTATAACATTTTTCTTTTTCATTTTTGGAATCCCTGAGTCATTCTCCCATTTCAGAAATAAACATTTCAAAAACAAAGAAATGTAGACATGCTTTATGAGATTAAACCCTTGCTATATCCAACTAAAATTTAGGATACCATTGTCCCAACTGGTAGTTTGCTGTTCATTCATTCATTTATACGTCCATTCACATTTTTATTTTATAAATCTTTGCACAAATGCTTGTGGAATGCTTGCTTTGTGCCAAGAACTGAACTATGATTGATAATATAGTGATCTATGTCAGAATTGCATAGTTATTTTGTGTGAAGTCAAATCTAAAACTTGGGAACATATTGAGGATTTTTAATAAGAGGAATATATGTCTCAATCTTTGATATAGTTTAAAGGGAGCTTTAGGATCAGACAGGGTGGGTGTGCCCTCTTGCTAACTACTTATCCATAACACCAACAGTTCAGGATTATTGTAGGAATTAGAAGATAGAATATAAATGAAACTCTCTGGCAGTCAGGGTTAGTTTTATTTGCTAATTTCATTAATGTGCTTGGCCACAGGTACAGACATGGTTATTTTAAGAAACTGGTGTCAGTGAAAATTTGAAATTGGAAACCTTGCAATCTCTTACTCTTCCACGTGTAGTCCTTTCAATAGTCTATTTTTTCCATTTCAGTCTGACTTCATATTGGGTACTCGAATAGCCTTTTTGCAGTGGTTAAGACAAGAGTTAAGAAAAGCTGGTTTTTGCAGCCAGTTGATTTCTCTGAACCTGATAGCATGGAGAACTCAATGTTTTGAGAAATAAACTGAAATCAACAAGCTTATATTCCCAACCAACTGCTGTTTCCAACATAACACTGTCAGTTCCTTAACAAACTATTTTCTTGCTCTATTCTGAATACACACTCTTGCTTCTACAATTAAATTCAACAAATATTTATTGAGCTCTTTTCAAATGCCAGAACCTGTGCTACCAGCAGGGATAATGCCAAGATGAATAACAAATGACCCCTGCTCAGTGGATTTCTTACAAATATCTCAAAAGGCAAAGTGCTCTGGATACCAAAGTAGATACCAGGTATGCCCTGAAATTCCCACTTCGGCTTCTCAAATCATATAATAAAAAAAATGAATTTTGTTCTTTGAGCTAAATTGTTCTGTTTGTTATTTGGTCTTTGCCCTTCTCTTTTCCTGCTGTTCCCTTCTTGCAGATGCTATGTAAGATTCATTTCAACTTATGAATATTACATGTCGTGAAAAAATGTCTTCTTTTTTTTTCCATTTTATTATTTTTTTTCTTTTCTTTTTTTTTATTATTATTATTATTGTATTTAATTGCATTTGACATCGTTTGTTTTCCCCAGTGGGTTCCCACCACCATTTCACCCGTGCACCGTCACCTCAGTCCCTTG
>JAGFMF010012132.1:1821840-1843350 GCA_019455555.1 Galemys pyrenaicus | reverse complement strand
GCCCCTCAGCTTGTTTGCTTCTGGGCTCCCCTTATCTGGGAATATGGCGCCCGCCCGAGTGTTTCCAGTTTCCCCAGACCCGCGGGTGGCCTTTTCTCCCCTCCTCGTACCTGGCGTGGATCCCAGGTTTTTCCAGGTTTCGGGTTGCGATGTTCTGGATCCTTTTCCACTGGTTGTACTTCTGTACGTTCTTTCTACCATTCAAGGTGCGCTGGCTTTGTGGTTGGGGGGAGGGGGGAAGGGAGCGGGTATAAGGGGTATCAGGCTTATGGGGTTCTCTCTGTTTTGCTTTGCCTTCGATGAATTCCTCCTTACTGAGTACTTTGTCAGTGTCTTCAAATTTATTTTCCAAGACCCAGATCTCCCGGGAACACGCTGTATAGTCTCTAGTTGTCCACTTCTTCAGAGAGCTTTCGATCCTAAGGTCTCCTCGCCGCCATCTCTTTTCTTCTCCGAAAAAATGTCTTCTACAAACAATTACCACACCAAAGTGACTTGAAGAATCACTATAAAATGATGTAAGATGTTTTGAATGAGCCAGCCTGTTCATTCACTTTCCTCCATTTATCATCTTTTAAAACATATAGCTACTTTCTTTTTTTTTTAAATTTATTTATTTATGCATACAAGCACTGGGGTACAGGCCAGAGGTGTGGGAGGGTGAGAGGATTCACCACAGAGAGCAGGGAGCAGAATAGGCAGATCAACTGAAGTACACTGCTGAGGGGAGCAGTGGGCACAGCAGGAGAGGTCTGCCATGCCATGTGGGTCCCCTCCCTGGCCGGCAGCAGGGATCAAACTAGTGCTGCAGTGGCTGCGGTTTCCTTCATAGTGTGTTGCTTAACCCACTGCGCCACCAGGGAGACCCATATAGCTACTTTCTAAGGCAGGAGAGCTTGCTTTTAAATGAACTACTTATCTATTTTCAAGGACAAATATGTTTAGAATTCCTAGTATCCCTTTCCTTTCTCCTATTCCTATCTTAGCAGAGAGAAGCAAACTTCCAGAAAAAAAGATCAGTCACATCATTAGCATGAATGAGTAATGTTCTGTCCTTCTGTCCACTCATTCACAGAGACCCTTGGGGTATGGGCAGAAAGTAGAGGAAGAGGGATGTGAGGTGATAGAGCTAAGCATAAATATAATGACACTGCCCATTACTTATTGAACATTTGCCAATTGCTTTCAGAACATTATCACTCATCCTTACATCAGTTCTGCAAAGTGGATATTTTTATTTCTAATGTACACATCCTCAGAGTGGCAGTAGTTAGCTTATGATCATATAGTTGCTAGGTATCTCTTTCAATCCTTGCTGTACCCCATTCCCAAACCTGTTCCCTTTTATTGTAACCAGTATTTTCAAACTCAATTTCCTGCAAGCTACTTCAGGAGGTTCAATAAATTCCATTTATGCATATACATAAAACCATTTAGAAAAAAAAAAACAGAAACACACTCTAGAGCTTACTGACAGATTGTTTTTTAAATAAATTTTTGAACTGAATACCTAAACTGATTCTACTTGATACTATTTTCATCTGTTGTGAGTTTTGGAACTACAACAAAGATGCCATTTGAAAAATGCATTTCCTAGTTAAGAGATAAAAATATTTTAGTTATTAATATAATCAGAGATACACTATTACATGTATATAATATATAGTACATTCTTTTATTACTTAAAGGTACAAATGACATAACTCCTTTACCAAAAGGTATATTAAACAATGAAGAGCAAATATAATAAAGATGATGCCAGCATTTACAATACAACATATATAACAAGCATCACAGAGTGAATAATACAACATGGCTAAGCAGGTTGTGAGGGAAGGACTGTAGGAAGAAGCTATTTTCTAGCTATTTCTTAAATATCTCATGAGTACTTGTTGGAACCAGTTGTTTGATAGTTGGGCAGCTATATCCTATCTTTTCCCCTCATTTGCCAATCTGTTTTAGAAAATGGAATCTGTATTTCTGTTGGTTTCGTGCCGATGAGATCAGTTTCAAAGCACATATGCCTAAGCTGGCTTACTTCACTTCATGGCTAAATTGCACACTCATAACTTTGATCATTTGTTCCAAAAAAGTGTCCTTGCTTTGAAGAGAAACCTAAAATGTAACCACACATCCATCTCTGCTGCATAAATACCTCCCACACATATAAAGCTTGTAATGCAGAAGATAATGTCATCTTCATACCTGAAGAGTAGCGCTTTATTTTCAGATCAGCAGAAAAACTCAAAATGAGTGTTGACTTGGTAGAATTTTTTCTGCACATTCTGTTTCAGAGGCATCATGGTGACATGAACAGCTTTAGTTATCATTTGTATTTTATGAGAGTAGATTTCAAGAGTATTTTCAGAGAGGCAATGAGAAAAATTACTAGACTGAAAATTTGTTATTCCCTCAGAGTTTTAGCTGGAGTAGATGACCTCAAACGGTATCCTTTTCCAATTTTAAAATTATGTATGTCTAATTCAAATTCTTTCTTGCATGGTTTTATGTTAATTAATAAGATAGAACTTTTTTTTGGCCTTCTTTGTTTCTTATATAGAAAATTACTTCTTAATATGTCTCTGAAGATTTGGCAGCTGTATTTTATCTTTATCACCAGTCATCATATGTATGTAAGGGGAGATAGCTTCACTTTATAGAAACAGAAGGAGAGACTACCTTAGTTATATGGTTTATCCAAATCAAATGTGAACTATATACAGCCAAAAGCTGAACACAGTAGCAGGCATTTCTCTGCAAATAAGAATGTTCAAGAATCTAGAACTTTTTAATCTTTACTTCCCACTGTTTTGATTGTGTGTGTGTATGTGTGTGTTTGCTTGAGTTCAAAGATTGTAATGAATTCAGCTCTGTATCTTAAGCAATGTGTGCAATGAATAAAAAGGCCTTGTCTGATCAAATATGGTATTTTCACAATAATCAGTGTGATACTGATTATTCTATAGTTTTCTATTCTGCCATCCCATCTCCTCCACCAAAAGACTGTACTCCTGTAATTAAAATAATATTTATAACAAGCAATGATTTTTACTTGAAACTGCATAGTGGAAAGAGCAAAGATCTTGAAAGGACAATTGAAATCTCTGGGTATATTTCATAACTTCTTTATACCTCAATATGGGGGTAACAATAAGCAGAGCTACTTCTAACACTATCACAGATACTGGTGGCATTTGTAAAGCACTCACCTAGAGCCAAGGAATGTGCTCAGGTCTTCCAGACATTGTAGCATTTCATCTGCATAACATGCGTGGGAGGTGGATCTTCTTATCTCCCTTTAATTCTGGCCCAGAGACATTGATCTCATTTTCGATATCACAGAGCCAGACGGGCAGAGCTGGAAGAGGAATAATGATTGTTGTGAGGACTTGAGGGCTGGGCCCATAAACAGTAGCTATTAAGGTAATGGTGGTGATAATGGAGGCATCCTTGGGGCACACAACACAATGAGTGTGCAGCATTTTAGTATGAGTAAGTTTATGAGATCAATTCCCTCCCTGATAACAAGTAGTCAGCAGAAGAGCTCTCTCTGCTCAAGGGGATAGGAAACTTAAGGATGTGTTAAGGTGTGAGGATGTGGGAGGTAATCACATTATTCCAAAATTAAAATTGTCCTTTTGAGAATATATTCTTCCACATTCAGCTATGGGAGTGTGTGAAAGTGAGGAACAGGAAACAGAGGCTAAGACACATTTTATCAATTCCACAACTTACCCATGGTGTGATGTGCTATAGGCTTGACTATTACCAAGAACAGGATGGAACATTCTTCCTTTCACTTCCCTTACAACAAATCTATTGCTCTGTGTTCAGCCTTCGGGCCGAGTGTGGCATCCCACAATATTTCAGTGGAGAGCTGCCAGAAAAGATTAATACCACTAGCAGTGTTATCTGCTGACAGGAAGGACAGGAATACTCTTCCAGCCTAGATTTGGCTTCTTGCCTCCGGTAAGGCACCGAACCGTCAGGCTTACTGACAACCTCCCTGGGACTCATGGGCTTACTCTAGCACTATTTAAATCTTTCTGTGAAATATATTGCTTTGTTTCTTTCATGTATGTTCTCTCTTTAATCTCACTCTTCACTTGTTTGCATCCCTGAGACTAAAGGAACAAGAAACAGTATGATGTTAACCTGGGGTCAGATGATGTTAACCTGGGGTCCGCAGACGCCAGCATGAATAGGCTTTGGGCCAATCTTGAAGCAACTCTTGACTTCTCAAAAAATGAGAGGTTCAGATTCTCACAATTTCTTATGGCTGTAGGTAGGTTAAAATGTGCCTATAGAAGCTAGCATAACAGTTGTTTATTTTAAATTATTTACTATAATAAATGAACACTTCTAGCATAAAACAATGTATTGCAATACAACTGTACAAAACACAGGATAGTCACGTTGATTATTAAATAACACTGATACATGCTGCATTTCAGGAGCTGTGGTCCAATCATGAATCACAAAGTATGGTTTGGCTGGTATGTTTTGTTTTTTCAGCCTTCAAATATGTTTTGTGAGTGTATGTGCAATCTTAAAACAGAAGAGGACTGCATGCAACTTTAATCCTTGTATTTGTTTCCTAGGTTTCACCAGATTCTCCAAGTAGTACATTTTCAAAAAAAAGTTAAGAACTATGTCTCAGAGATAATGTAGACTATAAAACTCAAACCAGTTATTAGAGTTCTTCATTATTGAAACCTAGAATTCTCTTCCTTTGATTGTAACACCTGCAACACCTTTTAGTCTTGATGTTGAATACTCTTTAAAAATGGCTGTTTTTTCCCAAATGTATTATAATCTTGAAATTCTTGTTTTCTTCATTTGCTTCTTTTCCTCCCATATTCTAGAATATTTCAGGTTAAAAACAGGACATTGATCATGAGGAGTAGGCAGTGGTCTAAACCTTCTTCTGCTACTCCATAGCTGTGTGACTTTTTAGAAGTGCCTTCCTTCTCTGGTCCTCAGTTTCTGAATCTCTAAGATGAGATGGGTGATTCCTATTTATCAAGTTCCTTTTAGCTTTGAAAGTCTATTTTTTCTTTTCCTGTGCTTTCCACTTTCTGTCAACCTGTCCCTGAAATATTTAATATCCAGTCTTCAAAGCTATTGCCATGGCTTACGCTGTTAGAAATAAAACATCTGTATGCTTTCAACTACAACCAACCCTACCATTTTAAAGACATGGATTCAGACTTATTTTTTCTCTTGACATGATGGAACTAAGTGTTTATTATGTCATTATGATGTACAGTGTATGTTAGTTAATACTTGAGTCACCATAAAAACTTTAAAGAAAAAAAATCTAACATTGTGCAGTTACCAGATAATGTTGCACTGGTAGTTTGGAAACACTAGATGGCGATATAAGTGCATCAAATAACACATTACCTTGCTTGGTCTTGCATTAAAATACCAAAGATTGAGGCCAGAACAGGTTAATGCATTAGTTAAAAAGGAAAAAAAAAAGTCAAATATAATCAGGTGTTGGATAGTTAGCTAATACTCTGAATACTTTCAGTAACCAGATACTCACTGAAAGAAAAATGTGTTAAACTAGAAATTAATTCATCCTATGGCTGAGTCCTTCTTTAAGCTAATTATTGGGGTAAGAGTTGGTAATAAACACATGTATGCTATAAAACGTATCTAATTCATGCTTTCATCTCCTTTTTTAGTTTTCATTTTTCTTTTTAAATAGCAATTGTTTGGGATGGAGTGTGCCTTACATACATTATTCATAAACAGACCACCATATTCTTACCAAGAATATGTCCTAAGACACTGGCATTTTTAAAGGGGAAATGGCCCACTTACTGTAAGCTGTTGGCTGGGCCATTATTGACTGGCAGATTCAACTGGAAGCACTTTGTTAGTGGATTAGGTTGCCCTGGAAATGCCTTCCTGAAGCTCTAATGATGCACTTAAGGGAGCCCTTTGAGACAGGAGTAAAATGTCTCTTAGCAAGCGTGTCTTCCACCAAAGTCCTCTTGGGATGAGGTGGGAGGGGGTTGGGGGCACATCCAAAGAGATGCTCTGTAAGGAAACAGCCCCAGAAAAAGGTGACAGGTAAAAATTTCTTACAGGTAGTTACTTACCAATATAAACTGTGGGCTTTCTGAAGGTCCCAGTGCATCATGTAATCATTTTAAACGTGCATCATTAATTCCATAAAGAATATATCTATTTATTTGTGTGTATTTGCTGGGAGGAGAGTGACAGAGGGATGCTGAAGGAGGAGGGCATTTGAGAGTATATGGGTTAACCTTTTTTGAAAAAAAAAAAAAAAAAAAAAAACCCTTTATAGCTTCAACATTGGGTCATTCAGTGTACTTTTTTTTTTTTTANACCTTTTTTTAAAAAAAAAAAAAAAAAAAAAAAACCCTTTATAGCTTCAACATTGGGTCATTCAGTGTACTTTTTTTTTTTTTAATAAGCTTTAGAAGGGGATATCTGCCTTTCAACAGAAATTCAATACATGTGCAAACGGTCTGTGTATTTTTTTCAAATGAAAAATCATTTGTGTTTATATCAACATTGGGGTGGGGATTATTTGTGAGGAATGGTGGTGGTGGTGGTGGAGATAAGGACTAGAAGGGCAAAGGAAAGGTCCTCGCAAACTCCAACTCTGGGACAGGACAGGGAGGGAAGTGGCTGCGCAGCGCAGCGTCCCCACCCCAAGTCCAGAGCGCCTGGGAGTCTTGTGCCCGGTGCCTGAGAGCGGCGTCCCCGTGCAGTCCTGGCAACCTGTCACCGAGGAGGACGTGACTCGGAGCTGCCTTCGCTTTCTCCAAGCCATATTCCTTTAAGATGATGTAATAGTCATTTCCCTGGATGGTTTCTTGCCTGCACTGCTGAAACAACAGCATACGAACTGCACTGGGAACTGTGGAACCACCCAGCTCCGCCGCCAGTGAAGCCATAGCCCGAGCCCCACGCCGGCATCCCTGCGCTGCGGCGGCCGCCGGCTCCCACCGGCTCCCACCTTGCGGGGAACATGGGAGCCTGTTTGCCCTTGCCGGCAGGTGGGGTGGCTACCTGGGACCCCAGCGGGGCACATCTGTCTTTCTGCTTCTGGGCTTTCTGAAGAGCTTCTAAGTCTCGGGCACATCTTGCAACTCTCTTCTGTTTTAAGGATTCTTTCTAAAGGTTTGATTATTATTATTATTATTATTTTTTTTCTGGAGAAGCTTTCGTTGAGCATTTTTCTCAGCTCTGCTTCTTCCGAACCAACCACTTCTCATCCCAGCTTAACTTTTTTGTCACTTGTTTTTAACTTGAGATTGGAGTGAATGTATAAATACATACAGACTTGCAAATAGACATTTATATGAATATTTAATATATACAAATATTATTTTCAAAGAGCACATCTCTCTGGCACTTTTCATTCATACCTCTGTCCTTTACCTCTTTGGGATTTGACAAGCTCCAGACTCAGTGTGGCTGTGGATTCTGTTTTGCAAATGGGTTATTTCTTCACAAGAACTGGGTCTCCAGCACTTATTAAGGTAAGCTCCAAGGTGTACTGCTTTACCTGTTCAGCTGCAAAAAATAAAAACTCCTTTAGAAGTTTAAAATTGCATATTCCCTTTTAATACAGAAATCAAAATAGAAATGTGTTTAATACTAACTGATGGGGACAGATGCATGTGGATAAACATGTAGATACAAAATAGCATGAGAGAAGCTACAATTTAGCAGAAGGCTGAAATCAGTAGTTCCAGGGCTGCTTATGTAAAATAATCTCTCCCTCCCTTCCTCCCTATAACCCTCCCTCCCTCTTTCCTCTCTCCACTCATGCTGGGCTTGAGGAAATAATTTTCTTTCTTTTCCTTCAGACAGACCTCTGAGTAACTGGAGACTTGGCCTGCCTTGTCTACTGAACTGGGGGAAGATCGGATGGAGATGAGTTGATTACATTCCATAAAGTAATAGCTCTCCATCAGCCAGGGTTGCAACTTCATTTGCAGCATCACTTCACCTGTGGACTCTCCTAAATTTTGCTTTTTTTGGGGGAAAAACTGGGGAAAGAGGAGATTGTTCTTAACAAGTTAGCATCCTTCTTCTTCCAAGTTGATGCAAATGATAAGGCTGTGACTCCACTGGATTGCACCTTTAAGTCAAAATAGAAGAAGAAAGGGACAATGGCTCTGAGTGGAAACTGTAGTCGTTATTATCCTCGAGAACAAGGGACCACAGTTCCCAACTCATTCCCTGAGGTTGTGGAGCTGAATGTCGGGGGTCAAGTTTATTTCACTCGCCATTCTACATTAATAAGCATCCCTCATTCCCTCCTGTGGAAAATGTTCTCCCCAAAGAGAGACACTGCTAATGATATAGCCAAGGACTCTAAGGGAAGGTTTTTCATTGACAGAGATGGATTCTTGTTCCGTTATATTCTGGACTATCTCAGGGACAGGCAGGTAGTCCTGCCTGATCACTTTCCAGAAAGGGGAAGACTGAAAAGGGAAGCCGAGTACTTCCAGCTCCCAGACTTGGTCAAACTCCTGACCCCCGATGAAATCAGACAAAGCCCAGAAGAATTCTGCCACAGTGACTTTGAAGATGCCTCCCAAGGAAGCGATACAAGAATCTGCCCCCCTTCCTCACTGCTGCCTGCAGACCGCAAGTGGGGTTTCATTACAGTGGGCTATAGGGGGTCCTGCACCATGGGCAGAGAGGGGCAGGCAGATGCCAAATTTCGGAGAGTTCCCCGGATTTTGGTTTGTGGAAGGATTTCCTTGGCAAAAGAAGTCTTTGGAGATACTTTGAATGAGAGCAGAGACCCTGATCGAGCCCCCGAAAGATACACTTCCCGATTTTATCTCAAATTTAAGCATCTGGAAAGGGCTTTTGATATGTTGTCAGAGTGTGGATTCCACATGGTGGCCTGTAACTCCTCAGTGACAGCATCTTTTGTCAACCAATATACAGATGACAAGATCTGGTCAAGCTACACTGAATATGTCTTCTACCGTAAGTAAAAAGGTTTCTTTTTACTTTTCCTATGTATTGATATTGATTCTCTTAACAGATGTCTGTGATCTGCATGCTCAGTCGATGTTTAAGGAAAACTACTTTGGGGTTTTTTTCACCCTTGAGTTAGAGCTAGAGTGTTAGAGGTTATAATTCAGCTTTCATATCTTACCTAAGGCAATTATTATCTATTTTTTGAATGAGGACAAAGAATATTTAAACAACTCAAAAATCACAAGATGCAAATGATACTGGTAAAATATGTGGGGTGAAAACAGACATGTATGTCTACTTGCTGGATATCAAATTGCAAAGAGCTGACTGATGACTGAACTTAGATGTTGGCCTATGAGAGACAGGTAGCCTCACTATAGATGGAGTACTCTGTCTATTCTTTCATCTGAACTTTGGGGTCTATTAAGCTGGTTGCTGAAGATGTGCTTTCATCAGGGGCTTTGAAAACACAAAAGGCTGTTGCATGGAATGATGTGGTTTTGGCTAGATGGCAGTATAGACTGATGAAAGGCCCCCTCTCTACCACCCTGCCCCCTTTCCTGTCTGAAATTTACTTTTATGGGCTTAATAAATCTGCTGTTTGATTCTTTAGCATTTTGTACTGAGACTTGAGTTGCACCTCAGACTTAATTAAGCTGAACTTCATTTAAGATCTATCTAAAAGGAACTAGATCCTTGAAAACTGTCAGTCACAGGAAAACATCTTCAGATAGCTTAGGTGACAGAATTACTGACATAAGAGGAAACCAGAGGGGAAAGAGATAAGGAAACAATTATACTGAAGCTTTTAAAGTAAGGGTTCTTAGAGGTCAGTCCATTTGCTTAAATGACAACTTATGCACAAATTAACTTGTTTCATGAAATGGCATCATTCTAAATAAGCTATAAGCCATTGAGCTCTAAAGGGAGAACAATAAATTAGCATGTAAAGTTTAATCCTTGGTTTAATTGCTGAGTTTTCAGTAGACCTGGCCTGGGAGTTTGGTTAATGAATTCCATAAGAATATGTTTCTGGTGTTAATATTTGGATATCTTCTGTTTTTATTTTAGAGCAAATCCCCAAATCTGGGTCTAAAATGTATAAATTTCTTTAAAGATAAAGGTACAGCTGAATTTAACAACTGGACTATCACACATTCGATTTTTAGAAGTGAAACACTTGGATTGCATGGGAAGAACCACCCATGGAGAAAAGTGAAGTCAGCTATTAGTTCAGAAGCATATTGGTATGCAGTAACATGCATTATGTGGTATGATAATGTTATCTCTGGCCTTTATCTATGATCTGTATCTTTCTCTGTGCTGGAGCTTAGTTGCCAGACACTGCTTCCTTTCTGTTGGTGAATTCCCATGGGTGTAGAGATAAGACTCTAGCCTTTTAGTTTTCCATAAAGGAATATAACACTACCTGTGATTCTGTAGAAGAAATATATTCTCCAAATATTTTGAAAAAAGGCATCGTATAAAGAGTTCAAATGTAGATTTTTTATATTTTCCTTGTTTTCCAATTTCTATTATTTGAAAAAAGCATCTCAAGAAGCTTTAATCAAATAAATGAAATCATTAACATATACTCCAACAAAGACCACACTAAATTTTTCTAGTCATTTACTCATCTAAATGAGACTCAGAATCTAATGTATTTGCTTACTAGCTCATTGGCATTTCTGTGGTCATCAAAGCTTTATCCATCTAACACTGTGTCCTCTTTAGATTGCTCTGGATAGGTTCTGTTCTCCTGATCATATAGTTGCCTCCTTCTTTGTTGGAATGCTAGAGATTGCTGAGGAGCAGTGTGCTCTCCATCACTGCACAGAAAGACTAACACAGACATGCAGGACAGCACATATATATTGTACAGCACATATATATAATGCATATGATATACTTCCCCTTTGTACCTAACATCCATTGCTAAGTATTAACTCTTCCTCTGTCTTAGGACCAATAAAACTGACAGCTGGCTTTCTAGGGTGCATAACAGCTTCCGTGCAGCTGCTTAACCATAATTATTTAATTAGAAGCTGCCAACTGTGCCTATATAAGCATTAATTCATCAAGCTGTTGTGGTTGGTTTAATGGGCCAAAACCATAGGAGGTACTTTAAAGCAGGGAGTTGACTGTATGCAAGATGCTCCTTGCATAGGAGCTCAATATCTATACCTATATCTGTATGTTATTATATTTATAATTTATATTGGAAGAATCTGCTTAGATCTAAGGAATTAACTTCAAGCAACCAGAATTTTCTAGTAACCTGGGGATAATGCAAAGTCACTTTACCTGGATCCATTTCATAGTACAAAAATAATGAAAGAGAAGTTAATATATTACATATGGTGATTGACATAAACGCCATTTGCTTATCTGTCTTTCAGTTTCTACAGGACACTTGGAATACCAAAATCCCTCTGTCAATTAACTGGTTAGACTCTTACCTTACTTAATCTTCATACAGACCTACAATGATGGTCAATATCTGATAGTTTTGACTGTTTTGTTAATGTAGAGTTATGAATAACTAAAAAGTCAACAGGTATTGGTATGTGCACAAGATGTAGGTAGGAAATTTGCCTATATCACTCATACACCAAAACACAATATGTGAAATACCATATCTGCAACCAATATAATGTGAGAGATGTAGGCACACAGAAAAAAAAATGTGTCATAGGAGTGCTTCACAAAATATTTTAGATATGTTCTTTATTTTACTTTTGAAACTATAAGAAGATTGCTTTTCTTCTTTCCCACCCAACTAGCTAAATAATTACTTATCTTTTCTCTTTAAGTATTATATCAAAGGCAATATCATAAACAGCAGACAATGCCTATTTGATTCACCACTAAATGAAATGGGAACTAAGTAATTTGGAAAAGAGAAGTCCCAATTCTGAACCAGATATTCAATAACCATTCACACCACTTAGGGACAAAATCACTGTGCATGGAAATAAATGAACCTCTTATTCAGAACCATTTTCCAATACCCGAGAGAGTGGGAAGATTGTTCTTGGTTAGAGAGAATTATGCACATTTCCCTAAGCCTACTCATAAGTGAGTTACTTCAGACAAATATCTGAAAGCACTCAGATTTAAAGGCATTTGCCTCTAATAAAGCCATGATAACATCATCGCAAGTAGTGAGCTGAATTCATCAAATGCTTACTTCAAAAACATATACTCTTTGCTCTTCAGAGTTTTTTGAGTTTTAGAGAGACATCAATTTATCACCTTTTCAACAAATTGTTGCATGTAGGTGCATTTTAAACTCTCTTTTCTTCCTTTGCCTCCACTTCCTTAAGTTTAAATGCTTATTTTCACAGAAAAGTCTAGATTCTTGTATAACGTATGTATCACCAGGGCTGTTGAGATGGGATGTTGGAGGAATGTAGGTCAAAAATGACTTCTCAATTAGAATTCAGTTGCATGACCTTGTAATGGGAAGGCTATGTGGTTCTGGCCATGTGAATAACTTACCAAGCAGTGACTTTAAAGGCTTCAAAAAGAGGAGGTGCTTTTATAGAAAAATGTAGAAATGTACCTATCCAGAAATAATTCTAGCTCATTTTCCCTAACTACTCAAAAAAAGACCAATAATAGGTTTGATTTTTATTGTTCATAAAGAAATGACATTGTCACATTTGTCTTTATCACCATCCACTTCTCTTTCTGTGACTTTTTCTGTCTTTTCTACCTTACTTTCTTTTCCACTGTCTTAATCATTCCTACTTTCAGATTCTTTCTCTCTATGCCATAATCAAGACTTATTGTCAGGAAAAAAAATTCTATTCTATCATTATATTTTGAATACTTTCAACTCATGGGATACTTTTCTCAGGAGTACTTGTACATAAGAAAACTTTTAGCAGTTGTGGATCAGGTGGCTTTGTATCCCAAAGTGGGTGTTCTTAAGACTAGAGATTTCGTAAGTCGTAATTTTTTAAAATCACAATTTAAGTATAAGGCTTCATTGTGAAGTCAATTTAGACCTGTGCTTATGCAGATATTGAATGCCACAGGTGATGATGAAAGGTAAGGGTGGTGAATGTGATTTTTTACTTAACTCTTTAAGATGCTGTGCTCTAGGTGTTGGGCTCAATATGACAGTGATGTAAGCATACTATCAAATATTTTTATACTGCTTTCACTTTCATGAGAAACAAGATATCTTACTTAAGCCCAAAAATTTTTGAGGTAATTAAAATAGATTTTAGGTCTATGCTATCATTGAATGAATTTGGCTATAAGAGCAGTGTCAGTTTGTGGCCATAAAGAAGAACTCTCTGAGATTGCCCCCAAATGCTTTGATGTGTTAAAAATATATATGAACGGAAAGGGTAGACCAAATGTTTCTAATGGCCTAATGACGCTTACATCTTATCAAAGAAATTAGAAATGGAAATAGCTGAAAATGTGCTACAAAGCTCCATTTGGAATACCTCCAAATACAAATTATGGGGAGGAGTGCTCAACAGGAGAGAGTGCCAGCCCAACGCATAGAAAAAGGTTCTGCAGAAACTGACAGATGAATGCTCAGTTTCTACATCATAGCCAATAGTTGCTCTTTTTCTTTGGTCTTTGCTATTGCTTTCCTCAAATACTACATTTCTTGGCAAATCAGTTAAAAAATTTATTATAGATTTTTCAGCTGCATTCAAAGAGACACCCAGCTTCAATCATTACAAGTATCATTATAAGAGCAATCTTGTTTCATCTATATTGCTCTGTACTTTACTTCCTGTCTGCATTAACTTATTTTGAAGCACATTTCAGATATCAATTGTTTCATTCATCCATTGCACTATCCTTTCTTTAGATTTTGAAAATATAACAACTTAGAATAAAACACAATATCACTATCAATAACAAAATAAACAATTCTTTAATATTATCTAATGTCTTGTCAGTTTTCAAACTACCCTGATTTCCTCACAATGCTTTCTTAAAATTAATTTGCATAAATCAGGATCCAAGTGAGCTCCATTGCTTAAAGCTGGCCACTGTTCCTATTCTTTCTCTTTCATAATATTAAAAACACTGCACAACTTATATTTAATAAAGCAGTAAAATATATATATCTTAAATCCCTTTTAACCACTCCTTTCTCTTCCCCTTCCCCTTTTCCTATCTTTCTCTCTCTCCTACTTGAAATATTTGTTTGAAGAAACCAAATTTTCATGTCAACTTTTTCATACTCTGGATTTGATTATTAGTCTATATGATCTCTGTGATGTCATAAATATATCAATTTTCCACCATTTCCTACATTTTCCATCACTCTAGACTGGAGTCTAGAGACTTGATCAAGTTCAAGTTTAGTATTTCTGGCAAGCAATCTTCATAGGTGATGGCAAATCCATTTTTAATTTGTTTTGGCAGACTGAAATCCTGTATTTTATAGAAGCAAAGACAGGGGATCTTTTTATGGTTATCTTTTTACATTCATCTTACGAATTAATAGCAGCTGGGATCTATTCTCTCCAATGTCCAAGTTGATTTGGATGAATCAGCAGGCAATAGAGACTCCTCTTTTTCTTTCCAGTCATTCAAGAATGCTCTAGTATTCCTTTTTTGTTATCATTAGACAGAGTTACTCCTCAGGCTCAGTGGTGAGCCTACCAAGATGTGCACTGGGTCCTGTTGCCTGTGAGGGGGAATTACTTCCACTGGGAAAGTTTGTCTCCAGACTACTCTAATTTCACATTAGAATATTCTTGGTTACTTTCATGTGTTGAAACCCCACTGAACTTACTGTGTTCCCCAAATCTCTTCTGTTTTTCTCCCCAAGGAAGAATGAAACCTGAGTGGCATCCCCAAATCTTCCTTCTCCCTAAGTACTTTCTCCAATTTACAAGTCCTATTGATACTTGTATCACTACTCTCTGAAGTCTTTCCATTGCTTTTCATTTCCATTGATGCTCTTCTGGCCCAAGTCACTGGCATTACTTTTATAGACTATTGCAAGGAAACTTCAGTTGTCCTCTCCATCCCATGCCCTATGTTGTTTCCCTGCATCTGTTCTCCCTGTTGCAAATATGGTAATATTTCTCAAATATGAATCTGTTCAACCCCTCTGCTTAAAGGTCTTCATTGCCTTAAAACTGCACTTACAGGTAAATATAAACTCTCTAAAATGAATCATTGCCCTTCATGAAGTGACCTCTGCTTCCTTTCCCAGCCTCTTTTATTCCCATTTGTGCCTTGCACTTTTAACTTCAGCTGTACTAGATTTTCTCATATGCTGAGTGCTGTTATATACTTGCCTCTTCAGTTTTGTACTTATGTTACCTCAGCTTGGAACTCTGCCTCCACCTTCTTTGATTAACTAAATGCTTCAGGTGCCAATTTAGAAGTCTTCTAAGTCTACCATGTCTGGATAAAACATTTCTCATCTTTGCCCCAAAGGACCTTATTTTTCCTTACCATGGCACAAATAATACTGTAACATACATACTTGCTTGTTTAACTCTCTCTAACACTAGATTATAAATTCTGTGTTAATACAGGAACTGTGTCTGTCACATTAGTTATAATACTTAGCATAGGGCCTAGGAGAAATATAAGTACTCTATAAATATATTCAAAATAATGAAAATTAAATGCCCATTTCAGAATTCTATTATGACCACAGATGCCACTGCCATGAATATATCATTATTTCTTAATAGGAGAACTGGAAAGTAGTGATGGTATGATGGTTCTTTAATAATATTGATAACAGTGCTAATAAATAATGATAATAATAATAATGGTATTTCTTAATTTGCACTGATCAGGTACTAAGCTGAATACTTTACATATAATTGTAATTCTCACTGAAAGATACTCTACTCTTAGCACCTGCACAATGATTGTAGCTCAAGGGAAGTGAGAAAACACTTACCAGCAGCAAAGTCTCTTGTGGTCTTCCTTTTATTGGTTTACCCAAGTAGAAACAAGGGGAAGCTGGGTGGGATCAAATTTAAGGAAAAACCCAAGAGAACTCTGGATTCAAAAAAATGTGGCAAAATTCAGAAAATAGCCTCAACAGGAAAAGAATCCAACTAGAATACCAAATGTGCTGTAAGAGTAACCAGGAAGACTTCTTGATTTGTTAGTACTGAAAGGATTCACTTCCTTTTCCCCTCCCTTTCCTTAAATGCTAATGATCATCCCTCATTGCCAGAGTCAGCATAAACTGGTAGATACGAGCCTGGATTTTGGATTCCAGACTGTTGGAAGTTGAATCCCTCCTTATTTAATAATTAGCAAGTTACTTTACTTCCATGACTTAGCTTTCCTCTATAAAACAGAAAAAACAATAGTACTTACCGTTATGAGAATCAAATCGTTGGTGTATATAAAGTGCTTATGACCGTGTCTGGCACCCAGCCAATGGCATGGAAGTGTTATAAATAATTATGAAAACACTGGTGGATGAGTTCATCAGTTAATCTTTAAATAACCTACTTGATTCTAATGGTCCTCTTGGATACTTTGCCCACTTTGTTGCTTCTTTGCATGTTAAAAACAAGACAAAATAAAATAAAAACATGTAGAAGTGACTTTTTAAGAGGAAATTCCAGTGATTGATTTTAATTGAATTTGAAAAAAAATAAAAGTAAACCCCTCAAAAGTGTTCACATTCTAGTTACTCTTTTCTTTCCTCCTGGCTATTTCATAATGGAAGTCATTAATAGTTGCTTTCCCCCTATATTGCTTTCAACTTGTGACTTTTCAGAACCTAGGATAATATGTGGTAGAACTAAAAATTAAGAATAGAATTTAAATTACATATTCAGTCACTGCAGGTTTAGAATAAATTTTATGTATCTTAGCCTGGAGAGTATTCTTTATGTGACAGAAAATGGTTATTTAGTATACTACTGAAAATAAGATCATTTAAATTGTTCCAGAAATGAAAACAAGACATTTTGCTTCACACTGTGAGTTGCTGCTTTGTGTGGCATTGAAAGGGAATAAGAGTGCTAATGGGGGGCCATTACTGTGACCCATTCAACAGCTACCCCATGTGAAAAAATTCATACTTTTCTATTTTCATTCATCAGTACCCTTCCAAAGAAGAAAGTTATAACAATTTCTCCACCACAATGTACAGAGACCTTTTATTCTGAGTATATCTAACATAACATGATCGTGAATTAGTTATACTGATGAAAATAGGAGACAACCCATTACACATACTTGTTAGCCCACTTAAGAGACTTTCAGGCTGTTATATACTGTGTTTAGACAATAATTGCAGACTGTGCATATCAACACTGCAATGCAACTAAATAGTGAAAAGAAGAGTAAAACTCTGTCAAAGGCAACTTTTCTATAAAAGAGACTGGAGCAACAGCAGAGAAATTATAGTGACTCGGATAAAGGATATGCATATGGAACATAGCAGAGGCATAGAATTAAAATCAAGGACAATACACTAAAATGATCATATTTTATGGACAAATGGGATTTATTTTAGGGATGCAAGGATGGTTTAACATATGTAAGTCAATCAATAATTTACCACATCAACAAAAAAGATAAAAATCATATATTAATGTCAATAGATGCAGAGAAGGCATCTGACAAGATTCATAATTTATTTATGGTAAAAACTCCCAATAAAATGGGAATAAAAAGAACATATCTCCACATAATAAAACCACATATGCTAAACCTACAGCAGCATCATATAAATGGTAAAAAACTGACAAGCTTTTCCTTTAAGATCAGGATGTCCACACTTACCTTTGCCATCCCACATAGTACTATAAGTTCTAGCTAGAACTTATAGGTAAGAGAAAGATAAAAGAGATCCAAATTGAAAAAAAGAGAAAAACTATGACTATTTGCAGATAATTTGATAATATACACAGAAGCTCTAAAGACTGCACTACAAAGTTATTACAGGTAACAAATCAGCACAGTGAAATGGCAGGCTAAAAATTAATATATATGCAAATAACAAAATAGAAGGGATAAAAAAACAAGAAAATAATCCCATTCATAACTGCATCAACAGGAATTAAATATGCAAGAATAAACTTAGCAGAGGAGGTAAAAGACCCATACAATGAAAACGATGAGACATTATTAAAAGAAATGGAAGAAGACACAAAGAAATTAAAAGATATTCCTTACTCATGGGTTTTAAGAATGAACATTGTTAAAAAGGTCAACTTACCAAAAGTAATATATAGATTCAATAAATCTCTATCAAAATTTCAATGACATCTGTCAAAGCAATTGTGTAAACATCACTGAAATTTATATGGAACCACCAAAGACCCCACATAACTAAAGCAATTCTGATAAAACAATAGGAACAGAGGTATCACACTCCTAAACTTTAAACTACTGCAAAGCTATTATAATCAAAATCATATGGTATTGGAATAATGATAAACATACAGATTGATAGAATAGAATTGAGAACTCAAAAATAAATCCACACTCATTTGGTCAGTTAATTTAAGAGAAAGGGGCCAAGAGTATGCAACAGAGAAATGAAAATCTCTTCAATGAATGGTATTGGGGAAAATGGACAGCCATATGCAAAATAATGAAATTGGATTAATAATTCAATTAACTAAAAATAGACTAAAGACTTGAGTCTAAGACTTGAAACTGCAAAACAAATGGAAAAAAGAGGCAAAACATCCCACAACATAGGCTTCAGTGATGTTTTGGAAATTCAACTACAATAGTAGGGAAATAAAAAAAATGAAAAAAGGGATAACATCAAGTTAAAATAGCACCTGTATAGCAGAAGAAATTATCACTAACTTGAAAAGTCACCCTACTGGATGGGAGAAAATATTTGCACATTACACATCTGACAAGAGACTAATATCCAAGATCTACAAAGAACTCCACAAAAAGAAAACAAGTAACCTAATTAAAAAAAAAAAGTTTGCAGAAGAGCTAAGTAGACAGTTCTCCAGCACAGATATACAGATGAAAAAAAGCAACAGGCACATGAAAAGATGTTCATCATGATTATCATGAGGAAATTGTAAATCAAAACTAGATACTACTTCACACCTATGAGAATGGCCAACATAAAAAAAAGGACTAGTAGCAACAAGAGTTGGAAAGGGTGTAAACTTCTGGTGTACACATGACCCAGAAATTTCACTCCTTGGTGTTTATATGAAGAATGCAAAAACACTACTTGGAAAGGGATATATTATCTTTTATGTTCACTGAAGCACAATTTACAATATCCAAAATTTCAAAAAAGCCTAAGTGCCAAACAATAGATGAGTGGTACATATGCATGATGGAATACTACTCAGGCACAAAAAGTAAAATCTTTCCTTTTTGTGACAAATTGAATGTAACTGGATTATGTTGAGTGAAATAAGACCAATAAAGACAGATAACAGATGATTTCACTCATATGGAGAATCTAAAGAAACAAAACAAAGGAGTGGACAAAATGAGGCCAAAACAAACCCTAGATATTTGACTGCAGAGTTGAGGTTATCAGAGGGGGAGCATAGAGAGCAAAAAGTGGGGAGGATCAATGGACTATGGTGGGGTACTATGGGTCCTCCTTTGATTATGGGCATGGTGTGGTGACACACCTGAGGAGATGTAAACCTATACTCCTAAATCATAAACAGTATTGTAAACCAATGTTACCGTAATTAAAAATAATAAAGATACAATAAAATAAATAAAACCAAGGGAATATTTTAGACGTGGAAAAATGTCAATTCTGGAAATACTTCAAACAGAGAAAGAGCTGGCTGAAAATGACATCACGGTTTGTTTCCTTACCACTTAAGTAGCCCATAACTTCAGTTGGAGAAATATTCTTGTGGGTATATGGCTGCAAATTACATTGCAATGCAAATGGAAAAATGTGATTCAGTTTTCATTAATTTGCTTTCTAGTCAACTAGGTGAATTTTTTTTTCTTTAAACAACAGAGGTATATCTGTCTATAGTTGTACAACTTGTCAAGCTGCAATGAATTAGATTCATTATGAGCAGTTAGAAATGAGCTGTTCTGCTTTTTTTTTTTGAAGATACTCCTGTGGTATGGAATAGTAATAACTAGTAATAATATGATGTGTGGTACTATCAATATTTGAAAGCCCAATATAATTTTTTTTGTGGTAGGATTGTCCAATTGAGGTGGGCAAAATATAACTGTACACAAAGGTTTGAGATCCTAATTCACAAATTGTTTGTGTTAATGATTTTCCAGCACTTCTCCACAGTCTTCCAGGGAAGTGATATGCCATGTGCACAGATCTCATTGATTGGAAACTACAGGCTCTTCAAAACTTACTTTATCTGCACTTCTATACACACACCAAAAATTTTCACATATATATGTGTGTGTGTGTAAAATCTCGATTTCTAATAGATCTTAATATCTTTTCATCAGAATGATCTCCTTTAATGTAAAAAGTTAGATTTAGCCTCAGCTACTTGCACAGCATCCTCTTGGCAACCCTCTGGCCATATGTATAAATGCCAGGCACTATGACTTTGCTGTGCCTTTTGCTTTTGTGTGTGTTAGGTTCCTACTGCACATGACATATTTGTTCATATCTTTAAAAATATTTGTTGAATACCTACCATGCAATAGAGACTGCATGCAGTCCAGGGATTCATCGTGAACAAGAATCATATAGATTCACATTCTTATGGAGCACATGGTTTACAGAGAGATTAGACTAGTAATGGGTAATTTCAATGTGGTATTATAGGGAAGTGTAAATTAGGAGGATAGGAAGTGAGCTCATAATCTGAATTCTAGGCAGGTGTCAGGAAACTAAACCAAATTTTATAGTAAGGCTTGGAGAGGAGAAAATGTTTAAATCTTTATTGCATTTGTTGACTTTAAGATACCACCTAGCTAATGAAGTCATAAAAGTTATATCCTAGGATGGCTCCAGAGAACCTAAAGATCATCAGAAATCATTACATTTCTCAGTTAATTATATCTTTTCCAATGATAAGTATATGAATGATTTTAGTTTCTCCAAGAAACAATATTTCCCCTTCTAAATTTTACAGTTCTCATTTCTATTCAAACATCTGTCTGTGAAAGTGTAAGTGAAAATAGAAACCAGATGAGTATATTTAGCTTGAGATGACCAGTAATTTATCTTAAAGAAACTTTATAAACTTACCTATATTTCATTTTATAGCAACTCTCAATATGGTATAACACTATTTTGACTTTAAGAATTACTCATTTACCTGTCAATTTCATTAACTATAAGATTGTTCAACACACAAGAGGAAGTACCAATAAGAATTTGTTGAATAAACTCATGATAAATTCAGAACACCATATTTTATTTTTTTAATTAATTTTTTAATATATTTTTTAAATTTACATATATTTGACATCAGTTGTAATCCCCATACATTCCCCATCACATAACACTAGTGCACCATCACCTCAGTCCCCCGTGCTCCCGTCTGCCCTCCACCCTTTCCCTCTTCCCTCCCCACCAAGTGTCCCCAATTTGTCCTTGTCTTTTCATTT
>JAGFMF010012132.1:1804274-1820774 GCA_019455555.1 Galemys pyrenaicus | reverse complement strand
CTGGGCTTTCTATTCTATTCCATTGGTCTATGTGTCTGTTTTTGTTCCAATACCATGCAGTTTTTATGACTGTGGCTTTGTAGTAAAGTTTGAAGTCTGGAAGTGTATCCCTCCATTTCCCTTTTTTTCAGTTAGGAGAGCTTTGGCTATTTGAGGTTTGTTGTGTCTCCATATGAACTTCATCAATTTTTTTTACTATTTCTTTGAAGAATGACATTGCAATTTTTATTGAAATAGCATTGAATCTGTAGATTGCTTTTGGTAGGACGGCCATTTGGATGACACTAATTCTTCCAATCCATGAGCAAGCGATATTTTTCCATTTCTCTGTATCTTCTTCTATTTCTTTTAGCAATGTTTTGTAATTTTCTTTATAAAGGTCCTTCACCTCTTTTGTTAGATTTATTCCTAAGTATTTAAATTTTTTGGTTTCAATTATAAAAGGGATGGTTTTTTAAAATTTCTTCTTCTTCAGCTTGGTTGTTTGTATCAAGGAAGGCTACTGATTTTTGTATGTTGATTTTGTATCCTGCTACTTTGCTAAATCGGTCAATTAGCTTGAGTAGATTTTCTGTAGAGCTTTTGGGGTTCTCTATGTATATTATCATATCATCTGCAAACAGTGATAATTTTACTTCTTCTTTCCCAATTTGATACCTTGTATACCTTTTTCTTGTCTTATTGCTCTGGCAGGACTTCCAGTGTTATATTGAAGAGCAGTGGTGAAAGAGGGCATCCTTGTCTTGTTCCAGCTCTTGGGGGAAAAGCTTTTAACTTTTTTCCATTGAGAATGATACTGGCTATGGGCTTGTCATATGTGGCCTTTATTATGTTAAGATATGGTCCTTCCAGCCTGAGAATTCCAAAGGCCTTCATCATAAATGGATGCTGAACTTTGTCGAAAGCTTTCTCAACATCTATTGATATAATCATGTGTTTTTTTCTTCTTCTTTTGGTTGATGTGGTAGATTACATTTATTGACTTTCGAATATTGAACCATCCTTGTGTTCCTGGGATAAATCCTACTTGGTCATGGTGGATTATCTTGTTGATGCATTGTTGGATTCTGTTGGCTAAGATTTTGTTGAGGATTTTTGCATCGGCAGAACACCACATTTTAAAGAAATAAAATATGAACTGTAAAAGGCAGATTTCATACCTTAGTTTGAATGAACATATGAGGAATATGTATTAAGGAAAGTTAACTATAACCAAGAGGGAGAGATTAAATATGCTCACTAAGAATTAAGTTGTCTAAGTATTTAGTTACTAAAGGGCAGAGTAAACAAAAAGATTAATGGGATTGTAGCACCAGCACTATTATTATAAAAGACCAGTAGCATACAATCAAAGATATGTTGGTTCTATTTTGACCTCTTTACTTGTGTAATGATCATTCATACATGGTATGAAGGTCCTGGCCAAATGTATATAAACAGATCTCTTATTAAAGCCCCATAATCTCTAATGTGAATAGGAGTTTGCAGTGTATATTTTATGCTAGCGAGAGTACCAACAATATTGATAAAATTAGAGTACCTTGGAGGTGGAAGGAATTCATGCTATTCTGATTCAGTTTCTTTTCTTTGATTCTCCAGGTTTTAAGTGAACTCCTAGGTCTAGGTCTTACACCAATATCCAGAATGCTTAAAATGGTGCTGTTTTTGATTGAAGTGGGAATTGGATATTCCCACTATTCACTCTTTCTTTCTTTTTTCCTGGTGGTCCTTGGGATAATTCCAGAAAATGTAGGGCTCTTATAGCTATTGAAAACCCTAAACTTGACATTCTAAATAAACAGTGAATTTTCCTCATTTAAAAATTGATGTCTTACATTTTTAGTTAGGTTCTTAGCCATATATTTCTTTCTGTTTCTTTAATTTTCTTAAGTTTATTTTTAATAAACATAATTTGCTTTATTTTGCTTATGCTTATTTCTCAGAACAAACCTCAATGAAGGGTGAAATGGAAGAGGGTAATTATTAGAAAAAGTAAAGAAGAAATAAAAAAAAATTTGCTTCTGTCTGATATATTACAAAGAAAGTTACTTAATTATCAAGTTTAATTATTTATTTATTTGATAAAAACAAAAAACAATGGGAGTTCTTGCTAGTGAAAGAAAGGTTGGAAAAGGCTTTACAACTGATTTTATGTGCTTTCAACCTAATATTTTGGAATAAAGCCTAAGGTTAGTATATTATTCTGTTAGATCAATAAAATGTATATTTCTTCCAAAAAACTTAAGGGAATGTAGTAAAATCTCTGGTTAAAATGGTGCTTTCTGTCCTGATATGAAGAATTTATTGTAAACAAAAAATCTATTTTGAGGTTGTTGCAAATAATCCCTCATACCAGCCATATTCTTCTGCATAAAAACAGCAGGAACACTTTCTTTTTATCATAGCCATATTTTCATATTGTTTATAGTCTGTGATTTGCCTTGGTAATTTGCTTCCTTTTATGGGAAAACAAGTTTTCTTTCAAACAACCAGATGCAATGTAATCAAATAATTGCTATCTTAATTTGCTGCTGAAGTCCTCCTGAGCAGGCAGAAATAAAATATAGGTTTGTAGTGGCATATATTTAAATTCTGAGGTGCTAACAATAATCATATCTTCCTTTATTGAACTCTATCAGGTGTCATGTCAAGTATTTCTCATTTAATCCTCATGAAACTTCTCTGATGAGGAGCAGACTCAGAGAGTTTAACCTGCTCAAGGTTACTCTTAGTGACGACTTTATAATTTCTGTATAGGAAAAGCCTAGTAGTGTTTAGTTTGAGAAAATTTGTTCCTACCAAGAATGAGGACAAGGATGGACTAATGGAGATCAAAGGTGGATATGGTGGGGCTGAACTTTAAAATAACCGTCTCTACTCCCCAGAAGTAAGCTACTGCTATGTGGTCTAATAATTGGTACAAGTAGTATTCAAACCCCAATTGTGCTGATCCCATTTGGCACCCTTAATTGTTGTGCCATACCACAGAAATACCAGATGGAAGTCCGATTTTTTTTTTTCAAACTACCAAAAGCAGCTCTTTAATGGAACCACCTTCCCAGATTAAGTGAGAAGCTCACATAAAGCTTTCAGCAGGGGGTGGAAAGACAGAAGGTGCTGAACAGAGTTGATTTTGCTTTCTCTTTCCCTTTCAAATTTTAAGCCTTAAAACACGATTTTCCCACGATCCAGCTTTAAAAAAATTAAACCAGATTGGTCTGAAATCTGTAAATCTGTCCTCAGTTACCCACACAGAATTTCTGAGATACAATCTCTTCTCCCAGAGACTCCCACACAACATTATTTTTAAGAATCTGATTTCCTAGGTACCATATATATGTAAAGGCACAAGTGCAAGATGTCAAAAGTATTTGGAATGGAATAGGAAGGATTTATCCTTGTCTTCTTCTATGCCACCAAATACCTAACATATAGTCTTCTTTCCATTCTACCAAATATTGTCTTCCAAAATAAAAATGCAAAGACATATTAGCAGTGTCTGGTTGAAAGTCAATAGGAAAACTGATATGAGTCAGGTAGTGTTAAACAAGATTAATTCAGATATCTGACAAGAACTGTTGGATTCCAGAGCAAAAGTATATTTAAACATGAATGTAGAACTAACCTGAAACTCTTTTTAAATGATAAAATATACTGAACATGAACTCTTAACAGGTTGACAAGGTTTGAATTTGGGGAGAATTACTTCAGAATATAATTTTGGTACAAGTATTTTATGTTAAGAACAGCTTTCCATCACCTTAGAAACCTGGCATTATATGACTGCAAGGTAACAAGAAAAACTGAAAAGACAAATTGATTCTGGGTTTTAAAACCAATTGACTTGCTCAGCACCTTTCCCTTCTGAATCTTGATGAAAATTATAATACCCTAGAGATGGGGAAGTATAAACTCTTGCTTTCCCCATTTTTTTCTTTTTTTTTTCTCCATTTAAATGGTAACTTTTCTCTAAAATTAATTGTTGTTGTCATTGACTGAATGCAAATCTCATGGGATATACTACAATACATGCTTTGTAAATATTAAAATGTTTTCTCTTTAAAGCAAGCTTAAGAAGTGAGGATTATTTTCATTATCTCACAAACTGAGTCATAGGGAGATCCCTACCCAAGTTCACAGTCAGTAAATAATAAAATCAAGATTCAGTCAAGTCTGTCCTCCTCCCAAGACTGTAAATGATTTTTTAATTGCTAAATTACATTGTCTTGTCCACAGAGTACAGATCTAGTCTATAAAGTGAAACACCTAAAGACACATGGTAGAACAGAAAAAGAGATTAATACAGGATTTTAAAAGAATGCATATTTGTACACTAGTAGGAAATAGCAAGATATTAGGGTAAAACTGACATACAGGAGAGGAAAATAGAGATAGCTGGAGTGATAGCCTTGGATAAGAAGGAATTAGAAGTGAGTGCATAAGGACCTCATTCTTTGTTATGAGCTTTGTCAGTTCTCTCATAGTAATAGAAAGTTTGTCTATTGTAGAAGGTAAGAGATAAACACACAGTGATAGAACATATGAGAACAGACATAGTTGGTTGGTAGACTTTGGTGAGACCTTATTGATTTCTTTGGATTGTTTCAGTCTGCTCAGTAAGCTAAGATGAAAGACTAAGGATGGGGAAGAAGGCATTTGAGGTTTGAAGAGAGAAAAGATGGTACAAAATAGTTATCTAGGACTGTGGGAGTGTGAATCAACTAGGGGAATGTATCATTTACTGGCACCATTTAAGATCCATGGGAAGCAAGTGAAATCATTCTGCATGGTTACACATTTTTCTTTAGCTATGTCTGGCTGCATGGCTGCAGGTGGTGGAACAGACCCAGATTCCATCCCAAACATCAGGCAAAATGTTTTGCAAAGCAGGGATGAAGCACTGAAGATGTATGCAAGAGGGTTATTAAAATGATTGAATAGTGAAATTAGATTACAAAAATCTGCAGTGAGGCTATGAAGGAAATAAAAACTAATAAAAAGGTATTGGTATCAATGAATGGAAAGTCCCTATAGAGTCAAAGGATTATTGGAGTCCAACATTGGAGAGAATGTGCTGCAAAGCTTCAAGAAGTTGGTAGGATGTTTAGCAGGTGACAGAAGGCCAGACAATTAATTATGATACACAGTTTAAGTTGTGACCATGAAAGTGAATGGCTAAGGAAGTGTAGAGATATGACTATTGAAAGAGAGAGAATGGGATGTTCAAAGATGGAAGAGCAAAAATGTAAACTCAAAATTTGAAATAAAAATAAAAATTAAACACACAAAACCAAAAATAATCAGTGCTAGGACAGAAAGCACTAAGAATTAAGTTATTCCAATTCATAACAACTTTATTAGTCTTAACTTAGAAAAATTGAGGCTGAAAGTTCACAAATAAGTTTCAAAGCTAAGAGATATCAGCACTTGGATTTGATTCTGGTTAGTAAGACACCTCTTTCCCACCATGCATAACAGCTCTTAATATTTGATGTTTCAATGACTCTTTGCCATGACTAGTTAAAAGGTCTATCATTTCACATGCTTTGTGTTATTTCCTTAAAAATATTTCATTTACCACCATAGATCTATTAAGTACCTACTTAACACCAATGCATTGCAATGTTCCACGTTCAGGGCCATAAAGATGAAAGGTTCTATATAGAATTGTAGTTGAAAATTCAGTTTCAGCTGTGTTATTATCTTTGTCAGGATGGAAGTGTTCAGAAAAATAATTATCTGAATATTTTATTGTATGTTTCCCTTATTAGCCCATAAAAAATGAATAGATGAGGTCAAAGTGCTGATATTGGCGATAAGAAGCATATATCATATTATATATAGTTATATAATTGATACAAAGATGGAAATCTTTAGGCATGCTGAAAGAGGAAAATCTTTAGCCTCAAGTGGCTGTCATTGGATTTAAGCCAGTTGAGTGAGTTTTCAATTAGGATGGGAAAATAATCATAGTGAAAAAAAAACAGGGATTTTTTTCAGAGGCTTTACATAAGTGGGAAGTCTAATTAGGCACGATTATTTTTCTTTTCTTTTCGGAGAATCCTATCATATAAGGTATAAATTTATGGTTTGATTTATGCAACCAGATCATTATAGATGACTTAAGATATGTATTACATATGAAAATATGGGTTACCTTTATAAAATAGTAATTACACAGTATTGGGGATAAAAAAGGAAGAAAAGCTTAATTGTGTGGAGTGATCAAGGATCTCTTCCTTGTGGTGGCAATTCTTAGGCAAAGTTATAAAGAATGAGGAGTTTATCAGTCAGACTGTACAAGGAATAGCATTACAGGCAGAAGTTAACATGTGCTGAAGCATGAGACTGACCATGACTTGTTTTCTAAACCCCAAGATTGGAATGTAAGGGCGGAGAACATAAAAAGGTTCTGTCTAAAGAGCTAGTGGTAGAGAGCAGATGTTGAAGGGCCTTATAGGATATGCCGAGCTACAGAAAGAACTTTATCCTAGATGGGGAGAACTGTAGGTTCCTAGTAACTATAGAATATTCCTATCAATTTCTTCTTTCTGTTTGCCATACTAACTTGCTGCTAGTAAAATTTACATCACTGTGTTTTGATGCTTATGTAACATTTTGTGATCTAGAATTATGTGATTTGGGATATACTGTTCTGGGTCCATTTTCATTAATTTATTTCTTTGGTTATATGACTTGCTGAGTCTCTTCATTCACTTGACAAATATTTATTGAGCACCTACTCTCTACCAGATAGTTCTAAGTATTAGGTAGGAATTCAGGTGGTGAACAAAATTTCTCCTCTTATGAAACTTATGTTTTAGCAAAGGATAGACAAATTCGTATATAAATTACATTAAGAGTGTTCCAGAAATGGAAATACCACACAAACAAGGGTCAAAATTTTCTGATATCATTAATTACTCATTTAGAAGAGAGAGCTATTTCTATAACTTGAATGTGCTTACTACTTGATGATTTGATAAAGTATAAATTATTCCTTGAAAATTCACATTTATGTTCCATATAATCACAATTTTCCTTAAAATTTTCAGTGAAATTTCCTAATAATGTACAATAACCAACCTGCTAATGGCAGCAACAATAGTAATAGTTAATATATTTTTTTGCACTTTTATGCTAAAAATATATGAACACTCAAGTAGCAGGATCAAAGTGGAGAAACAATTTGCATCAGGTCCATAGCTAATAAAATTCAGGGTTAGGATTCAGACCTGAGCCATGGGGTTTCTAGCACCCGGGTCCTCAACCTCTATGCAGCATGAACCACGCTACTGGAAGGCAAAGCTACCAAATAGTCCTTTTCTTTCTGGCAATAAGTACCTTTTGGTGAGCGGCAACATAGATTTCTCTCCTAGCTCTAAGGTCATTTCTGTCCCAAAGGAGATTCGGTAGTCTTTAGAGCAACACCGTTCAATAGGAACAAGAAGCAAGTCATGTATATGATTTTAAGTTTTCTACGAGCCACATGAAGAAAGGAATGATTCACCCAACCTAACAAGAATATCATTTTGATATATTCCTAAATATTGTTTCACTGACTCGGTTTTTAGTTTTAATTTTAAAAATTGGGTATTTTGAGTGACTCTGGCCATATTTCAGATGTGGCTAATATATTTCACTGTGGCAAACATATTTCACTAACATATTTCAGATGTAGCTACTGTATTAGAAAGTAAAGTTTGAGAGGGTTCCATTTTAAGGAACCTGAAGTTACTCATTAACTTCATGTACAGATTCATCAGTAAACACAGATTTTATAGTCATTTTTGATGCAAAATAAGAAATATTTGAGCCTTTGTTTCAGTCAGAGAAATTATTTTTCAATCATTATAGAATTGTTTCTTTTAGATTTTGATAGTGATCTGCAAGTATCTGTCGTATTTCTAGCTTGAAGGGGTTCCCAGTCTCAAAAGGCAAGTCTTATCAACCGTTAAAAGAAAGTGATTTCAAGTGTAAAAGTTAATGGGGATTTTTGTTGTCGTTGTTCTTGTAGGCACAGGTGGAGATGAAGGCTATGATCTTTGTCATTTTACTTCAATTCCAGGATAAATTATAATTGCATAATTTAAAATTCATTATGTTATTATGTTAAAATCTGCATTGTGAAGACTTGATGGCATTAAGGTGGTCTCTTTTTACATCTCAATTTTACAACCAGCAGGGAGTTTTACCTATCTGTGCTTTCTTCCTAAGTCTGAGAAAAAGAAGATATTTGTGTGCCAGCTCTCCTCACAGTTTTTTATTTTCCCTATCCTAACCCCTCATTTTATTTAATATTATTTTATTTTGTTATAAAAGACTTAAAGCTTAGTGATAATGACTATAGTATCTGTTCATCATAATCTCATAAGACTGTGTGTGCTATTATATATTTTCACTTTAAATAGAATTCATTGTTACCATTGGATTTTTCTTGTTCCACACCCTTTAGGTCTTCCACAAACAGGATAGATAATGAACTTTAAAAAATTCACCTTACCTAGGAAAATAAGGCAAAACTGTCCACGTGTTCAAATTGTGCTGACTGGTTTTATCTGGTTGGAGAAATCCTCTCCTGTCCTGGCAATCAATGGTAGGAAAAGGGAAGGAGAATAGGAAGAATTGAAAAACACAAATTAGTACTCTAGTTACTTAAGTGTCTGATGTGAGCCTAGGAAACCACAGTATTTTTAGACAAAGGTCTCTAAGGGTTAAAATATAATTTTCTGCCGAGGTATAAACTAAACTGAAACAAACCAAAAACAAACACCAGCAGAAGCAAATGATCTATTGCAAAGACTTCAATTTTTATATTTTGTTTTTGTACAGAAAAAAGTGTTTGCGCTCCTAGTCATCAAGAGTAATTTAGGTAACATCAGAAATCCAAATCAATGAGATTATTTATAAGCAAATTCACTCAAATCACAAAGGCAAGTGAACTTAGTGGCTGTTTAGTGTAAGACTCTGGACTTGTAGTAAAAAAAAAGGTAGAGTTTCAAAGCCTAGTTTTGCAATTTTATAAACTGGGGAAGCCACTGGACAAACTAAATTTCAGGCTTTCCTGAAATAATGGGAACAAATCCACCCACATCACCATATTTCTGTATGGCTGAAATATGTGATGTACACAAGGAAACACTTGGCTAACTATATGGTCCTATACAAAGAAGTCGTTAACATATATATAAACCACACATATCACCATACCTCCGTTTTCCACAGACAAAAGTTGTTATGATAGAAAGTGAGCTAATAAAATGGATCAGAAGCCAATCTTGCCCTAAAATGACCTCAATTTTTTTACCTCCTCTAATGAAAAGAAATACTGGTTGAAAGCTGAAAGCTGTGTGATAATCAACAAATAAATTATTGCCAGGAAATATACACAATAACCTCACTAAAGCTGAACAAAGTTTCTACCTCATGAAAGCATATAAGCATAGCTAGTTAATGGAATGAAATGTTTTCAGTTTATGCTTTTAGGGGGAGTTATTTTGCATGGATGATAATCTTGTTTTTATGCACAAAATCTTAAAATTCTTACAAATGTCAAAATTCAAGAATTTATCATATTGACAATGACTTTTAGTACTGGACTTTTTTAATGACTTGCTTGTTCCCCACTGAAAAAATGCTCCATGAGTAATATATGACCAACTAGGTAGTTAAATATCAGTAACTATCCATGTATGGAAGGAAATACTATTAAATCTGTGCTTTAATTCTTCACCTTCTTGGGTATTCTGAGCTGCTACACAGGATGTCTCCACTACTCTGAAACTCTACTTTCTTATGACTTTGCCAATTATACACCTTTATTTGGTCTTAATTAGGATGAACATCATTCATTAAAATAATTTCTAACCAAGTTGGCTTGGCTCTGTCTTCTCATTCCATTAAAGAATGGGAACTATTTAGATCATACACATGAGGTTGCTGTCCTTGCTATCATAATTGTGGCTTGGCATATTGATACAGTATTAAATTCTAGTTGAACAGATGGTGCCAAGTTTTAAACTTATGCTTATCAGATACAGATGGTCCAAACAGTGAACTTGTCTGTTGGCTATTTTTATATATAGCAGGTTAAACATAATGACTTTGCATCAACTTTCCTTTATTAAGACTTTTGTTTTTCTCGTGGTTACAAATAGTTTATCTTATTCTTTATTCTTTTGTGGGTAAAGTCTTTAATTATAATTACTACATATTTTTCCCCATTGTGACTCATATTGTCTCCCCTGAAATTATTCTATTTGTTTTCCAGTTTTGTAGAAAGGGTTAAAAAATAGTTCACACTGTTAATGAATCTGGAAGAAAGAGAATTCCTAATCACACTCCTCCAACCCTCACCAAGTGAAATTTGGCATAGGATAGAATGATAGAATCTGAAAGATCTATGGTCACTTTAGAGATGAGAAAACAAAACACAGCACTAGAGAAGCTGAGTGACTTATGTAAGGTCACATTGAAGTGTGTGGAAGAGTCAAGGCCAGAACTGTGTCTTCAAATTCCTGTTTGGTGTTCTTTTTAGATAACACACAACTTTGGAACCACTCTGGTTGCTTAGCATCAGATACTGTTACTAGCAACTGGCATTTTTCCCACATGGGGGTATTGATGCCATCCCCATGGAGAACCAATCCTTTGCAAACAAATTAAAAAATCATCAGTTCTACCAACATTTCATGGTTCTTATTTTGAAGGTGGGACTTGTATAACCACATGGCTATAGACTAAATGAAGGAGACATTGTAGTGAAGGAGGTGGGAGCTATAATGTTGATAACAAGAGAAGTGGGTCAGAGGATATTATAGTTCTAAAAGACACAGAAAGAAAGACATTTCAGATAGATTGTGATCATTTTCTTGAAGATGTTCAGAGGCTGATGTCTAATGTCCCTTATGACTCTATTTCAGGATTTTACCACACCTAGAAGCAATGAGCTCCTCTTACTTTCATTTAGAATCACTGGTTTATTTTAGTGGTAACTTTAAATCAATGATTATTGGGCCATTCCTGATGGCGCAGTCGGTTAAGCAATGCCCTATGAAGCAAACCGCAGCCACTTCAGCACGAGTTCAATCCCTGATGCCGGCAAGGGAGGGGACCCACATGGCGCAGCAGACCTCTCCTGCCTCGCCTGCTGCTCCCCTCAGCAGTGTTTCAGTCAGTCTGCCTGTTCTGCTCCCCACTCTGTCTCTGGTGAATCCTCTCACCTCCCTGGACTCTGGCCTGTACCCCGGTGCTTGTGTACATAAATAAATAAATCTTTAAAAAAATAAATCAATGGCTATAAAATATACTTTTCCTTGGAGAAAATGAGAGCTGCCTATGGAGTATGACAAAGTCAGGGTTGATAAAGACTTTATCTGCACAGTGTGACAGTAACCAGACTTCACCTCAAGCTTCTCCATGAGTAGCTGGTCTTTTGATTCATCTGTGATTGGACTTAATCCTTCCCCAGGAAGGAGTTTTGGCAAGTCTGGGTCTCAGTTGTCTTATCTGCAAACTGAGGATAAAAATACTGTCCAGTGTGCAGTGTAGTAATCTCTTCCATAGCTATACTCTCTGTTGGGTTATAAGACACTAAGATATGGGGAAAAGATGATATAATTTTCATTGAGTTTTTCCCATTCTTCTATTCCACAATTATTTATTGAATGCCTTTTTTAAAAAAAAGATTTTATTTATTTATGCATACAAGCACTGGGGTACAGATAGAGGTGTGGGGGTTGAGAGAATCCACGAGACAGAGTGGGGAGCAGAACAGGCAGATTAACTGAAATACACTGCTGAGGGTTGTAGCGGACGAGGCAGGAGAGATCTACTGTCCCATGTGGGTCACCTCCCTGGCCAATGGCAGGGATCAAACTTGTGCTGCAGTGGCTGTGGTTTGCTTCATAGTGTTTGCTTAACTCATTGTGCTACCAGGGAGGGCCCTTGAATGCCTTCTTAATGCTAGGTATTAGAGACGTAGATAGCTAGGGCAAGACAGATGCCTGCCTGCCAGAAGCTTGAAGTCCAAGAAGGACAAGAAGACAGATAATTGAAATTCTTTATAATAAGCGCAGTGCTATGACAGGAGTAAAAAATTGTGAGTGAGGGCACACAGAGGGCAGGGGAATCTGACAGGAGATACTCAAATGTTTGCTGAATGAAATGAATTCTAAATTGTAACTTACTAATTGTGTGATTTTGGGCATGTCTGTCTAGGCCTCAGTTGTTTTATCTGGAAAATGGGAATAATACTTTCCAGACACCCTCTCAGAGGTTTTATGAGAATTAAAATAGTCTATTTAAAAGCACTTAAGAAACCATAATACTATATAAGGGAATTGTTAAAAGAAGTAATGTACTCTTTCTGGTATTGTGTATGGTCATGGATTTTTGTAAGAATATGAAAGTTATTAAGAATTTTGTGTAAATTTCTTGAGAGAGGAGATTATAGTCAAAGAAATGTGTCTACGGAGCCCGTGAGAGAATTTATGTTAAAGTATCTTCTTTTCAAGACAAAAGCACATGACATAGACCCGAGAGACAGCAGTGAAGAATCTATTTTAGTCTGTTTTTGGTGTGTAGAGGATTCTGAAAGACTTTCATTTCTTTTTAAAAGGGCTTTTGAGTATGTTTGCCTCTTCAAGCCCTATTTTGACAAGTCTCTAAATTCCCAATAATTAAATGCATGGTGTTACCAGATTCTGCTAATAAACAACAAATAAACAACAAAATCAAAACTATCAGCTTTTTGAATACTTAATATGTGCTCAACATTGATGTCTAGGAAAGTATATGAAGAAACACGATGACCTTTACCATCAAGGACCTTATAGTTTAATTGATGCAACATGATTAACCAACATAAAATTATAGTGAATAACTACACAATATACAAATCACATAAAAAACTGGGGGTTAAAGAAGCTACATTAGGTTTATGAATATATTGATATTCTAGAGGCATTTGGAGGATGAGTACAATTTGAATAAGACTGAATGGAATAAAGTAATTATTAAGCTTACCAAGTGAAAGGAAAGGCATACATTTTGGAAATGAATAGAGTGAATAATGCCAGTGTGTCAAGGATAATATTAATAGTTCTCATTTATTAAATGCTTTCTATTTGTCAGACATGTGCTGAGAACTTTACTTTATTGCCCCATTTAATCCTCATAACCATCATATGAAGTCGGTATTATTCACATACCCATTTGGCACAAGAGAAAATTGAAGTTTAGAGAGATTAAGTAATGTGTCCTTAGACACAAAGTTAATAAGTGGCAAAAGCAGGTTTTAAAGTCAAATACATCTGATCCTATAGTACATGTTATTAACCACCATCTGATTCTATATGCATGAAAAAGTATTTCAAATGAATAACTCCCACAGAATGAGAAATTAGCAATCTTGTAACTTCCCAAGTATCTCTTTAAGTTAGAATCCTCTTTCTATCCTTTACCACAGTATATGGTGGGTTCTTTTTCTTTATACTTTTAACAGATAATTTTAAAATTTGAGATAACTGTAAAAGAAGAGTTGAAAAAATACTACAAAATCCTCATCATCCTTCATTCAGCTTCACCATGTTAATATTTTATATAACATTAAACATTTGAAACTAAGTCATTGACTTTAGTACAATATGATTAAAGTACAGAATCTACTTGTATTTCACCAGTTCTTTTCATTAACATCCATTTTCTTTTAGAAGTTCCAGTCCAGGATGTTACCTTTCTTTTAGCAGGCTCTGTAGTATATTCACTCATTGCTTATGTTTTAGGACCTTGACAGCTTTGAAAAGTACTGGTCCGTTATTTAGTCTTAATGTCTCACAGTTTGGGTTTGTTTGATGCTCCCTTATGATTAGATTGAGATTACGCATTACTGGAAAGGATACCAGAGAGATGATATATCCTTCTTAGTGGTTCATATCAAGGGATATGACAATACATAACTTTAAAATATCCCTCAACATGTCTACAGTGTTCAGGTTTATGGGGGGACAAAAAAGCAAAATATCTCTAATGAGAACATAAATTAGATTGAAAATAGGGATTCAAAATGGGAGATGATAAACTTCCCATGCTTCAAAACCACAGTATAGAAAAGATAGATCCTTTTATAAAGTTATGCATGATGCCTGAGAAAGTCTTCTTAACTCTGGAAATTTATTCTGAAAGTTTTTTAGTTTTTGTCTGAAACTGATTATCTGCTTTGATAGCCTGGGAATAATGATAGTGGGAAGAAGGGCACTAAATGAGAAAAAAGTATTCCAAATAATGCGGGTCCTCTGAGCTTACTCATGTTTGCAGAACACTTCAGGAACATTGAAAGATAAGGTTGAAAATCTAACATAGAACTGTCTAGAAATTATCATTATCCTGTCTAGATATAACTGGATTTTACAGTAGAATCATCCTTCTCACAAGAGCTTTGGCATTTTACAAAAATATAGACTGGGAATTTTAATCAGATTAATTAAAGGCACAGTATTATTTATACTAAACCCTTCCTTAATCACTAATTATGGTGGATATTTTAAATTTATTCATGCTGGCAAACAAGGTTGTGTGTTAATAAAAATAAAAAGATTGAGTATAAAGACTTTATAGCTGGTGCTCCTCCATTGAATACAGCAATTTTTCTGGTTCCCTGATCTGAAATGAATCCTAAGTCAGTGGTATAAGAGTGCACAATACAACAATTCAGGGTGCATGCTTTGCCTACGAAGCATAAATATTTGAACATTTGCATTAATGTTTTGAATGAGTGGATTAAGTAGCTATGAAATATTAACTCATGTTCTTTGTGCTCTTTCAGGTGTGATTGAAATATTACATTCAATTTTTACCCCCCACGTCCACCAGGAAAAAAAAAATACAAATTCCTGTCTTTTATGAAACATGAAAAGAATCTCATTTTAATGTTTTGCTTCATTTAATTAGTACCATGTCTGTGGTATGATATGGCAATCATATTGCCATTGAGAATTTAAGGTTCCCATTCTGTTCAAATAACGTAAGTCACAGATAATTAAATGGTTTATAGTTGATAACTATATATGTCAACTTCCCAATATGCTGTTGTCGTATATTTTAATTCTACATGTATTTATAATCGCACCAAACATTATAATAGTCTTATATAGTCAGTATGTATTAATGAATGAAACACTAGTGGCAAATTATTTATTAACATAATATACTTAAATTCCCTCAATTTTTAACTGGTGTCGCTTTTCTGTCTGTCAGGATACCATGTTACATTTATTAGTCTTATATCCTTAGGCTTTAAAAAAAAAATCTATGCATACAAGAACTGGAGTACGGGGGTGGGGGGGTGGAGGTAGGGGGGGTGAGTAAATTCTCCAGGAATGGAGTGGGGAACAGAACAGGAAGATCTACTGGAAATATGGTGAGGGGATCAGTGGGCGAGTCAGGAGAGGTCTGCTGTGCCATGTGGGTCAGCTCCCTCGCCCGGATGGAACTCATGCTGCAGTGGCTGCGGATAGCTTCAGAGTGCTATGACTTTATCCCCTATGCCACCAGGAAGGTCCCTTTAGGTTTTTCTTGACTATCATTTTTGTCATGGTTATGCTACGGTTGTGCACTTTTGAAGAGGAAGACCACAGACATAAAGGGCCACTTTTTCGCCATATAATTGTGAACGATATTGATACACTTGCCTTTTTTTTTTTTTTTACATCAACGTGTTAAAATATATTTTTGGACATTTGCACTTCTTGCTTGTGTTCCATCCACCCCCATCATTCCCGACAACTGCCCCCCACCACCAAATTTGTCCTGTGGGGATATTTCTGTTACCTCTGAAATCTTGAAATAAAGATCTTTAGCAAGTATTCTTGTTGAGCAAAGGCCTGGAGGGGGCCCAGAGAGCTGCCGCTGTCATCTAGGGTCCTGACAGCCAGGGGTGCCAGGCACTGCTCTCCCCGCTGCGTTCACCGAGGGCGGGGCTGCGCGCGGGGCAGGCTGGGAGCCACTCTGGAGAGCGCCGCCTCTGGAGCATGCCGGAAGTTGTCCAGAGTTCACCGCGTTCGTTGTGGCGTCTGTACTCAAAGGTCCCTGCTTGTGGTAGAGTAATGCACAAAGTGCCTGTTAAAGTTGTTAAACAAGCTCTGGGCGAAGGCCTGGCTCCCGCGTGTAGGACCTACACTTGCTGGTCTAAGCCTGGGAACTTCACGTGTAGACCATGGCAAATATGGGGGTGCTGTCCCCCCTGGGACTCCACAAAGACGTGGCCTCGCATTCTGTTTGGGACTCCCGGGTAGATGCCACCAACCTCCTGCACCGGACACTGCACCTTCATCAGGTACATTCTCGATGAGCGGGGGTTTATCCCTTGTTGATTTTGATCTTTTTTTTTCTTCCTTTTTTTTCCTTTTTTTTTTAATTAAAATATTTTAAAATTTACATATACTTGCCATTAATTGTAATCCCCATGTATTCCCCATCACCATCTCACCAGTGCACCATCAC
>JAGFMF010012132.1:1782616-1804224 GCA_019455555.1 Galemys pyrenaicus | reverse complement strand
TTTCTTTTGCCTTCTGACTTACTTCGCTGAGTATAATCCCCTCCAGATCCATCCATGTTCCCATGAATGAGTCTAGTTTTTCATTTCTGATTGCTGAGTTGACTTTGATCTTTTGGCCGAGATAGTGGAGGTCAGCTGTCTCCACTGTAAAGTTACTCTTTTTTTCCATTTTCCACCCTTTATCTTTGAAAGAAGTCACTATGCACGCCCCCACTTAAAGAGTGAAGAGTTACTTTCCTACTCAAGGGCAAAATATCTACATAAATTGTTTGAGATTTTTCTTTGTATTTCCCCCCATACAGGTTTTTTATTCAGTCATTAATATTGTAGATATTTATTTTATACTTTGAGTTATAACTTTGCATTGTAACTTTCTGATTTAAGCTGTTACAGCTTTGGCTATTTCTTTGAGATATCACCATACATGACAATCTTTTTTTTTTTTGATCACTTACTATTTTCTGATATTTTAAGATCCTCTGGATTTATACTTTGCGTATTTCCTGTCCCAGTCATAGGATCAACTCTCCTGGTTTTATTGCATAATAAATTGTTCCTAGAAATCAAGATCTGGGTACTTGCCATTACTTCTGTTTTCTCTCATCTGACAGCAAAAAATATGTATATATGTGTGTATATAGACCTATGTACAGAGCCATATCTATAAACATTGTAAAGTATCTGTGTATTAGGGAGATAATGTAATTATCTGTATTTATATAAACTAATAGGAATTCATACTGGTGTTTTTGATTAATCCGTTAACACATGGATTGTCAGTAGCTTTACCTGTCAAAATCTCCAAGTGAGCAACCTGTTGACACTATCTACCATCCATTTACTTAGTCAGCCAATTCCTTTATGCATGTGTATAGTAAATTCAGTATTGTGATCCATACCTATGGGTCACAACTAACTTGGGTTAGTACCTGTTCAGTGAATTTATTTCATATATTTGCAAAATGATGAGATTGTTTGAGTTCTTTTCAATTTTTAAAAATTTTTCCCCCCTCATTTTTTTCTGATGTATGTTCTAATTCATTGAGTCTTTTTTCAGCTGAGTTTATTGTACTATTGTACTCTATTATTATATTTTCTCATTATATATTTTCCACTTGGTTCTTTTTAATAGTTTCCAGTTCCCTGTAAAAGTTCTCATTTATGCCAGTGATCTCTATGAACATATTAAACATAGTCTGTGCCTCATCATAATTTCATTATTTGGATCCTTGTGAACTTGTTTTTTTTTTTTTTTTGTTTGTTTGTTTGTTTCTGATTCCTTTGTCTTTTCTTATTTCTTCTTTTGCCTGGTTGATTTTTATTGAATTCCATACACTGTGTTTTGAGAAATTTTAGGGTAAAGTCTAAAATGTCTTACATCAGAGAGGATTTAATTTTGCTTCTAGCAGAAGTGTGCATAACCTTAACTCAAATTCAAACATTGGGAAGGCTGGAAGCAGGTATTCTGCCATCATGAAGGTTGATCTAATTATCATATAAAGCTCTTTTGGGGTGCTGAAGCCAAAGGATGAAGAGTTTCCAGGTCTTTCCACCTTTTTAGTGGACTTACGTTTCCAATTTTTGTCTTTTTGACTGAACACTCTCAAAATCTCTGCTCAGCTTAATCATATCTTTTGAGATTGTCCAGTGCCTAATGATTTCTGTATGGAACTGAATTCATCTTTGATATATTCTACCTTTTCCTGTTTGGGTTGTGAATCTGAAAGTATGCAGGAAACACCAAAAGCCAGTTGGGTAATGAAGTGCTAAATTGAAGTGTGTAGATAAATAGAGACTAGGTGGGTCTATGCTAAGTTGATGCATATACAATATAAAGAATAAGCCCAAAATAGATACGTAAAGGAAGAGGTAAGGGTTGATGTCTAAGCCATAGAATTGGACTGGCTTATTTTCTATTTTTACACTTCAGTGTCAGATAAACTCTCTGATGAGCCAATCTATCTCAGTTGTAACAAAAAACCTCTTCAATAAATTACGTCCGTGTTTTTATTTCACGGTAGATTCATGCTTCTACTATTCAGTATCTTTTTCATGAATCTTCAGAAATTAATCCAATTTCCATTTGTTTACTTACCCTTCTCAGATCTTCCAGGAGAGTTGGTATGTTTAGAATTCTATCCTTAACTTTGTGTATTGTTAACTATGTGCATTTAGAACTTCAGATTTGATTTCAGTAAGTCAGTCAAATGAAATGTATTAGTGAATGTGTAATCTCCTTGAAAGCTGAATTCCCATGTAAATTATGCATTATTAGTATTGTTTTAACATGTCATTGGATTGTAAACCATGGAGCTAATGAGAAGATAAAAAGCTCTTGATATGGAAAGATAATGATGATTATTGTTGAAAACTGATTGAGACCTTCAAAAGCTTGAATTATATATTTTTGCCTATATATTTATGTGAACATTTATTCACCCATTTACTTATTCAACAGATAATTACTGAATGTCTTAAACAGACCTGGCACCATAGATGTTTGGAACTTCTAATATGACCTTGAAACCATGCTTCTTGATTTTGAGTACTGCATTCTTTCATACACCTTATTAAATGTTCTCTCTGATACCACAGGTGCTGACATTGTCAGAAGAGGCAGCATATAACCAAATGGGTCAGATAAAATTAAAAGTGGTCTCAAATTTTGCTGACTCAAGTTTTTGCCCATTTTTAGATTCAAATTCAGATTTATTAATATCTTCTGGCTCTGGTATGTTTAAATAACTTCTTTAAAATTATGTATGTATTTCTCAGACTGACTATTGGCAGTGTAACTGGGAATGTAAGAAATCTCCCAGGGAAGGTAAACCTTTTAAATGTTTTTACCTAATTTTGTGGTCTTTGAGGGATTTATAATTGCCAGCAGGCCTGAATTCATGGTCATTTCCAATACATTCACAAATCATAACAGCATTGACGGCAAGTGAGGGGTGGGTGCCATGTCCACCTGGAGATATTTTTGGCAGAACTTTACAGAAGAGGACCCACTGTTCACTGACTCTTTTTGCAGTAGTCTTGCTAACTGGAAATAAAATCTCAAGGATACTTAGGCCAAGAGTTTGTTTGATAATCGATTTAAACACGGGAAGCAACGTGATATTTTACACTACCATAGCTATTCCAATGAACACAAGTTTGAATTTAGTTTAAATAGGTAGGAGCAATGAGTCATTACAATATTAAGAGTGCAATTATTCTTGATAGAAGGGACTTCTAGTTTTAAACTCTCCTGACATAAGGATATGTTGGTACTATAAGAAGGAGATACAGGATTAATTTCTTCCTTTCTAAAGAATCTACTGCAGAGATACAAAGGTATGGTAATCTTTGTTAATTTTTTAAAAAAAAATTTAATTTGACTCTGGTCAGCAGTGGTGGTAAAAAGCAAGCAGCAGGTCCCCAAAGCACTTTACAATATGTCCATAGTCTGCTTCTGTGTCAATATTCCTCTGGGCAAAAGTAATGCAGTTAACCTAAATAGTGCTTCAAGGAGTCAGGAAAGGGGTGCTTCTCCCAGGGATTCTGTAACCCAGAAGTCATGAAATTAACATTTTACTCTGGAATTCTTTGCCTTTATTACCACATACATTGTGCTTAAAACTCAGTGTGTGTGTGACGGTGGGAGGAGGTGGTGAGGTGAGGGGTATGGTGTGGGAAGAGGGTACAGAGCTGAAAAAGCTAACCTTTGTTCCAGCAAGTTTACAGTTCAGTTGGGTAATATAAAACGTACTCTCAAACAACTGTAATGCAAATTAGAGTTTGGAGTAAATGCAGCCTAAAATTCATGGTGAACAGATTGTAACTCTATTACTTATTAGTTGAGTTGTTTTAGACAAGATACTCAATCTCCCTAGACTTAATTTCCTTCTGGTGGTCAGGAACCAACCAGCATGCTCCTGGGAACATGTGTGAGGAATGAGTTGTGGATCAGGTTTGCAAGGCAAGAAGGCTGCTTAGTGAGCAGCCCTCTTAATATTTATTAGCAGTAATACATAAGCATGATTGAATTTGTGACAGTGGCAGGAGGAACAGGGTCGAGGGGAGACAAAGGGTAATCAACTTCAATGGGGAACATGAAGGGACACGTCAGCCACATATACAGACTTCCATCAAAGTGTTTGGTGTAATTTCTGAGTTACTTTCAAACCACCTCAGACCATGGCCAACGATCATCTAATGGCTTCCTAGACTACCTTGTGATGTGGGCCATTGTCTGAAGGCAGTCAAGTGGAGTGTTTTATCCAATTCTTTCACAGACACACAGGTGCATAGAGAGGGCATATATGGTAGAGAGGCCACATTTCTTCTCCACAAGAGCAGGATAACAATAACCATTTTTATTATTATGCATAATACACTCATGGTAAATTTGTGTAAATGGATTAGCATAGTTCTTGGCACATAGTAGTTAGTTGATCAATAAATGTTAGCCTTTGTAACAAAAATCTGCATATATTTTTAAGTGTTTTAATTCCCCTCTGCTCTTAGTAAGCATTTTACATTGAAGAAATACCATTACTAAAGTTGTGAAGGACAGAAAATTCAGAATTATGGGAAAGTGAACAGTCCCAGTTTTGCCAGAGTCAGACCAATGTGGAGAAGTCTTGAAATACGAGATAAATCTGGAAGGGTCAATTTAGGTAAAGCTTAAAGAGTTCTGAGTGACAAACTGAGGAATCTTTATTTAAATCAACAGGTGTGGGCAGGTAGTAAGGATAGTGTGCTGTTTAAAAGGGAGTTCTGGAGCTAGCCTAACTCCACACTTACTGTTTCATGACTGTGGGCAAATTACATAATTTCTTTGTATTTTAGTTTCCTCAATTATAACAATAGTCTTATAGAATATTATGAGATTTGTTTTTCATGAGAACCTGGGAAAAACTAAATAGTAATTGGAAGTTATCGTTACTATTATTATTGTTATTTAACTGGGACTGAATAGCTGATTTGCAAGTTATAGAAACAACAGACAACTTTTCAGGGTTGTCTGAAAATGGACATGAATAATTTTGAGTAAGATGGCCATAATTTCTTCTCCAATCTCTAAAGATTTGGTTTTGCTCCAAGAGTTTCCTGACTATTTATATAGTCAACTTCTTTTTTTTTTTTTAAGATTTATTTATTTATGCATACAAGCACTGGGGTACAGGCCAGAGGCACGGGGCAGGCACAGCAGGAGAGGTCTGCCTCGCCATGTGGGTCCCCTCCCTGGCCTCCCTGGCCGGCAGCAGGGATCGAACTCGTGCTGCAGTGGCTGCAGTTTGCTTCACAGTGCGTTGCTTAACCCACTGCGCCACCAGGGAGGCCCTATACAGTCAACTTCTGATTGAGGGTAACTAAGATTTCTATGCTAAGTAGTAGGTTTAGGTGCAATTTACATATATAGACAGGCAATTGGCAGCTTGTATTTTGTGATATGTCAATATTGTGTATGTAGTAATTCTGTTTCTGAAAATTTGGGTATGTATTTGAGCAAAAGAGCACAAAAAATATTTCTTTAAAAAATGCCATAATTTACATTTAAAATGTAAAAGAAATAACCACCCCATTTGTCATCTTTCTAAATCCGAGTATTCATTTATTTGGGTGGACAAAAGGCTGCATAAGTAGTATCTATTAAATAGCACTATGGAGAGGCCTACCTAGATTCATGTCAGAATTAATCTTATTTCTTTTTCTTTTCTCTCTTTTCAGAAAGTGTACAAATATTTTAATCTGCCATTATTAATTTTCATCGTGTCAGTTTTCTTTTGCTGTAACTTTTGGATAGGTGGACTTCATGCTTTTGTGAAAACTCTAAGTAGCTAAATACTAAATAGGAATGTCAGTTCCCTAAGAAAAATCAGGGAGCCAAAATGTTCACCTTTGATTTGTAAAGTCTGCGGTGACAATTGGCACCTGCAGTCTCACAGTTGAAATTTTCTCTCAGTAGGGTTCAACCAGATCACAAAGAATCATTGTATTCTTTCTATTTCAGGGAGATAATGAGACTCATGTCAGAAAACCTTAATGGAACATTTGGCTGGAAATAATGTGCAACTAGATCATGCTACATTAGGCAAGTCTTGGGCAGAGACTGAGTATCAGGGAAGTTTCATCTATCTCTAAGTGACTTTGACTTAGTGGATTAGAGTGTGCCTTTCACAGCCTATGGCAGGTTCTTTTTCCTCATCTTGCTTTGTCTTGGTTCCCCTGTTCTCCACCTCATTTCCTTTCTTCTCTGTGAGTTGGTATCTTTAATATCAGGAACACATTTGGTTAATAGGAGTTCAACTGGTTATCTCTATGACCTATTGTTTAAAGCCAGACCTATGTGGAGCCTCTTTGAATTCTATTAATAATAAAGAGGATAGAGTTAAGAATATTATGATTTTGATATATCTGTTTGGGAAGAGAACAGTAGCTTTATCCAGGATATTTTGTGCTCAAAAATCCGTAGTTATGACCCATTGAACCTTCTTTTCATGGTCATTTTTATCCACAAGCCAACATGTTTTTTTGTCCTACCCAACCATTTACAAATAGATCCATATTTACTTTTATTACATATATGCTATTATATGTATTAAAAATATTATTTTTTTGTGTAATATATAATGGAATTTATTAGATAGATACCCCATTATTATTCTTTTTCTAGTCATATAGTATTGAAATCTGCATATCACTAAACATTTTGTATTATGATATTCTTCAAATATCTATAAAATAGAGTAGTATAATAAACCCATGTACTTATCAGGGACTATGATACTTCACATGTTCTTATATAATCATGAGTTCAGAGTTGTGATTAGTACAAAACAGGTACTTTATATGAATTTGCTCATCAAGATGATTGCCTGTTTATTGAATTTATTTCTCCAAAAATGGGGAACAATTTTGTATAACTCTATAACTTGGAATTCTTCCCTTTTTTGGCTCAAATGAACTTGTTTCAGACTTGTGGTTATAGAAATAACAGTATCATTTAAAAAAAAAAACAAAACGAAGGGCATTTAGGTGTCTTTCTGTAGTTTTCTAAAGCTATTATACTCACAGAGTGGAGAGGAAATGATAACAAGCTTTTTCCCTCTGCTGAAAATGTGTCTTGTATGATAAGTTGAGATTGTGGTTGTTTGACTCTGAGATAATAAATACCTGTAAAAGGGGAAAAAATACATACACTAAGAGCAACTTAAACATAATGAAATCTAAAAATATGTTTTATACTTAGAACTTAAAAAAGAGATTTTTTTCATATATAAAAGTTCCTGGGTTTTTTTTCAGGGATATAAAAAGGGTTGGTGGTGAGGGATAGAACTAGAGCTTTAATTGTGAACAAATGTAGTTTATATACATGTTGATTTTTATATACATGTTGAAACTTATATGTTATGCTGCAGTGTTACTTCAATGAAAAAAGAGTTGTTGTCTGCAGTGTTTTAAACCAACTCATCATCACATTGATTCTCAGGAGGGACTTGGGAAAGAAGTAGGTAACTGAGTATGGGCGTCTCTGGGGTAGCAACTCCTTGTCTACTGTCTACTGTCTTGTGTAGCTAAGACTTGCTTAGGTCTCTGGAGAAAACCAGTCTAGTTGGCAAATGCATATCCTAACAGTCACTGTATTATTTTGAAAGTACTTTCCTTCAGGCTGATAATAAACTGACCATCCAGCTGGAGACCTTCTTTTTATTTTGAATCTATGGATTCTTGCCTCAACTAATTTTTGATACTTAGTGGAAGAGGCCAGGTCACCTTTGACTTTGGGAAAAAATATAATTGCTCGAATTCATAGTGAATTCAATTCTAAAATCATTTCATTTTGTTTCAAATAATCATGGAGCATAAGAAACCATCAACATTTAGCAAAGAGGAAACCTTAACACAGTTACAGGATTTTGAGCAAAGTAACAATTTTAAAGAGTGTCTGACTCTTTTATAGATGACAAAAGAGAGAGTTGGAGAAATTAAGTCACTTGGCTGAGGTCATTCAGATACATATTGGCAGAAGTAGATCTTCAGAAGCAGGTTCCTGGCTCAAAGACAGTTACCCAGGGAGATACTAATATTATAAATGCCATCCAAATACTGCTTCCATTATTTTGCTCCCACAGATTATACTGGGATGCTTTCAAGCACCTGCTGGATAAAATGAGATTTGGCCATTATTTTGCTATTATCTGGGTTTGAGTCCAGATAGTTCTGTTCTAGGTGCCAGTTTTCTTAAGCTCCACTCTGTCCTTCACTCACCAGACATTGCCTGTGGGAACACTCACAACATCATTTGGAAGAACAACAATAAAGTACAATGATGGTTTTTTGCATGGATGCAAACATCACATTCTACATTCTATTCCTGTTATTTGGAGTCTTAATGAAACTCTTCAATTACTCTATACACTATGACCTCAGCCAAAACAACTGATCTGTGAACCTTATTTTTTTTTTTTTTCATTAAAAAAATGAACAAGGGCATTTACACAGTGTGGTGTTGAGAGTAGATTGTCAGAACATCTGTCTGGGGTTAACTGCTTGGGGTTCTGCAAACAGAATCACACATAGGTTAGCTTTTAGGAATAGTGAATACATTTACATTCATAAGGTTCATTATTTCCTGTGTTGTATTCGGAAGAACAGTCTCAGGAAAGACTAGCAGCTGAAACCTCCAGAAAATCCCCAAGGAGTCTTTTAATAGTGACTCCTTGGAGTCTGCCTGACTCCCCTGGGGCTAGATGAAAAGGAGTGTCATCTTAACAACATTATAAAAGCAACAAGAAGTCCTGGAAGGTTTAGTGACCAAAAAATGGGAAATTTTAGGACCTGTCATCGTTTACTAGAAACTTTCAGATTTTAATACAATTGAATGTGACAAATACGAGTCATTAGTGGGATTATATAGTCACTAAAGTATAAACTCAGATAGCAGAAGTGGTCATATCTTCCATACAGAATTTGAGAAGGTATTTAATGGTATCTTAAAATCTCTAAGCTATTAACAGTTGTTTTGAGTGGGGAGCAGTAAGAAATCAAAATATACAGGTGAGCAATGTGTCAATAAATTTTCCATTTCATAAAGTAATATGTAGTTCATCATCACTAAGTTTTTTTTGGTATTGTATTTATTATAATTTTACTGTACATTTGAGTTAATCATACATATATCTGCACCCTTACTGTATTATAAGTTCTTAGGGGGCATTACTTATCCTAGTAGCCCCTGAAATACCTTATCGAACAGTCAACTACAAGGAATTGCTTTTATTCTAAAACATTCCTGTCACCACCATAATAGAAGATCCTCAATATTTTAAAATTGTTAAAAAAAACTTTTTCTGTGTATAAATTGTGAAACTAATTGCTTTTTATCTGTAAGATAGGACCAGTCCAACTGAAGATTCCTCTAGGTAGTGAACCACTAAAATAAACATATTTGTTTTAAATTCACAAACCCTAAAATAATTCTAAACAGTCATTTATCTTCTTTCAAACCATGGATTAGTCAACAAAGGTTTAGACATTTTTTTTGTTGTTAGATTCTCAGGAATCAGCTTATTAAGAATGGTGCAGTGATTGGGACTGACTTCACCTAGGATGACACAGTACCATTTACCAATCTCACTAATGGGGAGGATCAAGACCTAGTTTGCCTTAAACTGTTTAGATATTTGTTACCACATCTTATCCTTAACCAAATGTGTATCTCTCTGTCTTTAGACCTATATGCTAATGTTTCAGTTACATCAGCATTTAAACTATTTCAGGCTACTTATTCTTTTATGTATCAAACATATATAGAATATTTTCTATGTGCAAGAAACACCAAGCTGCATCCTAGGAATGCTAAGTGGGTAAGAGCAAGACCCAGTGGCCAATGAGATGGGGAGAACTTCTGTGTGAAGACAGTGCCTTACACATATTGGATCCTCAGCAAGGACCTTATACGTAGTGGTTTCTGGCCTCAAAAAAACTTGGGAGTCGATAGATGCAATGGTTTTGGTCATAGGTATTTATCATTAGTCATTAGAAAAATACAATGAACATTTTAAATGTACTTTAAAATTGCATGTGTAATAGGCCTTGTGCTTGAGGCCCTTATATACAGCCAATAGCAATGTGTAGCATGATTATAACATTTAATAACGCAAGAGATAATACATGATTATGTGCAGTTGTAATGATATTAAAACAGAGGCTAAGTACAATATGCACAAGTTCATAAAAGAAAGAGCACAATTGTTAAAACTGCTTGACCCTTCATTCACTGACATGTTTTAATTCAGAAGGATAATTACTTGTGTTGCTTGAATATGTACTACTGAAAGTATTGATTTAATTTCCTTTGTATAACTCTATGAATTCAAAGCCATTATACCTACTTTAGAGGAATGGAAGTAAAATTTAGGCATTTATCTACAGTGAGATGACTCTAAGTGATAAAGCTGGACTCAAATCCGAATCTGTCTGACTCAAAGCTTTGTTCTATTACACTCTGCACTCCTACATGAAAATTTTTGCTGAGCTGTAAGAGGAGGTTCTAAGTAGATTCTTATGGTCACAATATTTAAGCTAGTGGGTTAGAAGTAAATGTATTGACAAATGCTGCTTGATCAGGATCAAATTATCATGTTCTTTTAAACAAATGGTATATCCCATATTTCTTTTTTCCTTTTTTTAAAGACATATTTATTTATGCATAAAAGAACTGGGGTACAGGCCAGAGGTGTGGGGGGTGAGAAGATTCACCAGAGACAGAGTTGGAAACAGAAAAGGCAGATTAACTGAAATACACTGCTCAGGGGAGCAGCTGGCAAGGCAGGATCAGTCTGTTGCAACATGTGGGTCACCTTCCCAGCTGGTGGCAGGGATTGAACTCACCCTGCAGTGGCTGAATTTTGCCTCATAGTGTGTTGCTTAACCCATTGCGCCACCAGGGAGGCCCCTATCTCGTTTTTCTTTTCTGTAGTCTCTGAAGGATTTTGATGTCATTTTTAAATCTATAGAGGATTCTGAGACAATGTACAGAGTCAGTAGCTGGGTTTAAAGATATGTCCATTTCAAAACTTTTTAATTAAGTCCCTCCATTCACCCCCAGACCTGTCTGCATTTTGCTCAACTAAGTAACTAAAAACTGGTTATTAAAGGAATTTTGTTTGGATTTGTCCTTTAAAGAGTGTCTCGCTTTGTGGGAAAAGATATATGTTTTCTTATCGTGTATAATATGCATGCTCAATAGATATTTGCTATTGACTAGGTAGGTGATGGTGATAGTACCCTGAGATCCATTCTTTCAAGTCAAAACTATTTACTCTTTGCCAGTCAAACAGAAAAATCAATGTTAAAAACTAGGAACACACACACACCCCTAAAATCCTTTGTCATCAAAAAACCACTTGATTTAAAATACCCTTTTCTTTTTTCTCCTTTATTGCAGTAACATTAGTTTATAACATTTGATTTAATCTAGGGGAATAAGTAAGTTCATACTTCCTCAGATGTTAATACCCAGTCCCCACTATCCAAGGACCCACAGTCATAACCATGGGCATTGTGCCCTCTCTCTCCTTTGTTCCCACCCCTATAATACCTCCCATTCTGGTAGTCTCAGTTCTGTAGTCTTATTTCTATGATTTATTTGGTTTAGTTTTTGTCAGTTCCTTTGCCAAATATCTTCTTCATAATACCTTAGTCTCTTTTTAGGATGCCTTGCACACAGGAATTCCGTGACTGTATTGTCAAGGTGATGAATATTTGTGTGGGAAAGGGGCTTACAAATCAGCCCCTAGCGACTTTGCATTCTAGCATTTCAGCCAGCATAAAGGGACAGGCACATCTTCAGATAACTAGTTCAACATCTAGAAAACTTTGGCAAAAAACAGGTAAATATAAGCTGGGGCACCTTGTGTTCAGTGAGTAGATTGGCTTCACTCTATTCACATAGCACATGCAAATCCTGAGCACAAAGGTTGGATGTGGATAACCTCTCCTGTGGCTCCATGTGCAGCATTCACTTAACTGGAGTCCTGGATATGGTCTAGAATGTACCCCATAATGAGCTGATGTGTGCTCATGTGTAGAATATGAACTAGAAAGAACCCACCCTGTGTGACTTCTGAGTAGCTAGAAGGTGCTCAGCTATCTTTTGATGAAGAAGATTTCAGATGTAAAGCAATCAAGGAAAATCCTAAAGAGATATGATGAACAAGAAAAGAACATCAAAGATGCAGTCTTCTGAAAGAGCAGAATCTCCTTTAGAATCTTATCTGGACCCTTTGAAAGGGTCAAGGAGCTCAGATCTCTTTCAGGAATAACAATATACAATAAGGGAAATACATCCTTCCTATGTCCTTCTGAGAGCAAGTAATAAAATTGCCTGTTTCCTTCCCAAAGAAAACAAAATTATAAGGTCAAGAAAATCATTAAGAAAATCATATAATCATGTAGGCACTATTATAAGTGTATAATTGATATAGAGTATTAAAAAAGGGGTTAGCTTTTTTTTTTAAGCTTTGCTTTTGCCTTGACAGTTACATAATTAATGTCTTATCTTTACATCTGTATTTATCTTGCTGGTCATTCTCCTAAGAAAATGTTCTGTTGACATTTTCTTAGTAACTCTTAATACCACTTTTATAAATGGATATAATTAACTCATAGACTAGCCACTTTCTTTGAAATTCACTGTCTTTTCTTCTTCCAGAGATTATTGTAATCTCTGACTCTATCTTGTAGACTTCTGTCTAGAACTGATGAAATGACCCGCTTTGGTTTCCAGTCAACTCATCAACAAAGACTGTCATGCTTAGGAACTCAGCATCTTTAAGTTAAGGAAAATGCACAAATTAAAGACAGTGTTGTGTAGAGTGAATCTCACAGCAAATCCCCCTAAAGATTCCCTTTACAAAAAGCTAGGCGTTTAGGGGAGAGATTTTAAAGGAAAAGAATTACTACAGTAATAGCTTATACATATGATGACATTTTATATACCAAAAGTAGGGAGTTTTCTTAGGAGATTAATATGAAAAAATAATGTGCCAGAGGCTCCCCTTACATTCTTCATACCTGCCTACTTTCTCTCTGCTTCTATAAACAGGTAGGATTTGACTCTCCATATTATCTCACCCTTTACACCTTTCTGCAGAAAGTCTTTCATACAGAGATTTCTAAGTATTTTTACAAATGTAAATTAACAAACCTCATCACTCCTCTCCATAGAGATGGTTCATTTAAGTAACACAGAAACTTCTTTAAATGGCTTACTCAAGGTGACCTGAGAAGTCCTTTGTGTAATATGGAAATGGATATTCAAAGTATAAAAATACCTTGCAGCATCACTGCAGATCCATGCACATTGCATCCCTGGCAAGGACCACTGGAGGGACAAATAGTCTTTAATTTTTACAGCAAATGTCCTACTAATTAACCTTTTCCCAACCTCACCAAGCAAACACATGCCTGGAAGTGAAGTCTTCCATCCTCCTCTTCTCTATCTCAAAAGCTGAGAAAGGATACAATTTGCCTATTTTTAAATTTGATTAAATGATACTTGTCTATATTTCCTCTTCTCCCCCACAATTCAATCTGATCAGCAAATATTTATTTAATTCTTTTGTGTTCCATTTACCATCTAGAAACAGGAAACTTTACCTCCCTGTGGTGTTCCTCCCTTCATCTGAAAGACAACAAACAAGGAAGGGATACACAGAGGGGATGAATGCTCAAACATGGTGAGCTAGGGGACCTCAGTAGGAATTTAAGCAGGTGACATTTGAGCTGATACCTGTAGCATGGGAATAAGTCAGACTTTAAAAGCTTTGGATGCTCCAAGGGCAAAGATGAGCTCAAGTGGGAAAGAATTGGCATATTATAAGTTGGCCATTGCTTAGGGAAGCTAGAGTGCAATTAGCAGGTGTGGCTGCAGAAGAAGGTCCCAGCTTGTGAGCCTGGAGGGAATGTGTACTCAGCTCTAGGAACTCTGATCACCATGTGAAGGGCTTTAAGAAAGGAACTGTCATGATTTGATTTAAAAGAGACACAGACGGGCATTACATTATCATTAAGGGAACATTAAATCAAGAAGATGTAACACTCATCAACATATACTCACCCAATGAAGGAGCACCAAAAGATATTAGAATACTAATAACATCTTTGAAAATTGACATAAAAGAAAATACAGGGCCCGCCCTGGTGGCGCAGTGGGTTAAGCAACGCACTATGAAGCAAACCGCAGCCACTGCAGGGTGAGTTTGATCCCTGCCACCTGCTGGGAAGGTGACCCACATGTTGCAACAGACCGATCCTGCCTTGTCAGCTGCTCCCCTGAGCAGTGTGTTTCTATCAATCTGCCTGTTCTGCATCCTGCTCTGTCTGGTGGATTCTCTCACCACCCCCACACCTCTGGCCTGTACCCCAGTTCTTTTATGCATAAATAAATAAATCTTTAAAAAGAAAATACATATGTAGTAGGAGACTTCAACACACCACTCTCACCAAGGGACAGATCAATGAGACAAAAAATTAGCAAAGATACCAGAGTACTAAACAAGGATCTAGACCTCATGGGCTTAACAGACATATATAGAACATTATACCCCCAAAAAACTGAGTATACATTCTTCTCAAGTGCACATGGATCATTCTCCAGGACTGATCATATACTGGGACACAAGACAAACATTAGCAGATACTCTAAGATCGAAATCATACCAACTATCTTCTCTGACCACGAAGCCATCAAGCTAGAAATTCACCATGAAAAGAAAACAAGGAGCCTCCCCAACACATGGAGATAAGCTATGGAATGAATCCTTCTGGTGCAAATATTTTTATCCATTTCTATATAACAATGTTCAACAGTCTGGACAGATTTTCTAATGCTATATAACCATTGGAGAAATATGAGTAGGAGATTGTGTATTTTCTACCCACTTTAACACTTACCACACCAGTTCCCTGCATACTTACACCGCAATACACTGTAATAGAGAAAGATTTGCTGCCTGTGTGGAGCTGATTCATCAGTTCTTGTGTCACTGATTAGCTGATCTTCTCATACTTTTCGCTGAAGAACCTGAAGGATTCCTCTAATTCATTTGTCCTCTTTCCCTGTGTTCCCAACAGCACATTGCACAGATTTGTGTATCACTTTGTATTGTCATTGTGTTTCCCTTACTCTTATCATTCACCCATGGACAGTTTGAGGACTGGTTATTATCTTATTTTACATTTCCAGGCATTATTACAGAACTGTGTCCAGAGTAGGTGCTCAAAAAATCATGGACAGATGAATGACTAGCCTTGTGGCTAAAGGATGGTTACCCCAAATCAAGACACACATTTTAATGTAAAAGGGAATGGGATTAATGATTGTGCTGGCACAGTGGTGTAAAGTTGGACTGAATTTTTGGACTGTTGTGGGAATGTTGATAACCATTGTAATGAATTATGGGGCAAATTGTTAACTCTCCAATTCTGGAAGTCCTTTAGAAATTTCGATAAGTAGGTTTAGCCCAGTGGTCCTCAAATCATGGCAAACATAAAGTGTAGGAAATGTTTATATGTAGCAAGAGCATCATCAAGATTAAATAATATAGAGTCACCCTATTAATGTAATTTCCTTTTCAATTCTACTTTCCCATTACTAATTGTTATACAGAGAAAATCTCAGTTGGGTGCTAGATTGTCTTTAACCTCCTTAAACCCCTGCTAATCTTGATATTTTTTAAATGAAAAGTGAACAGATGCTCAGGATAAGAACCTTTATATTGGGGTTGGTTTTTGGCTGGAATTAATAAAACTAAATATTTTATGCTTTTTTAAATAGAAAGTCTGTCCTAGGTAGTATTGGGATATATGATTTAATTTTAAATTTTCTTTTAAAGTAAAAAATGTAAGTCTTAAAGTATATATAATTAGGGCCTCCCTGGTGGCATAAGGGGTTAAGTCGCAGCACCATGAAGCTATCTGCATTCACTGAAACATCAGTTTGATCCCTGATTAGGGAGCTGACCCACATGGCACAGCAGGACTCTCCTGTCATGCTGCTGCTCCCCTCAGCAGTGTGTTTCAGTCAGTCTTCCTATTCTGCTTCCCACTCTGTCTCTGGTGAATCCTGTCACCCCCTGCACTTCTGGCCTGTACCCCAGTTCTTGTATGCATAAATAAATAAGTCTTTTAAAAAATAAAGTATATATAATGAAAGTCATACAGAGATTTTGGCAAAAACCATTAGGTTAACGTACACTGATGTTTGGGCAACTAGATCAGACCAGTGATTGCCAACTTAGTTTCTGAGCCTGCCCTCAAGATCCCCATTTAATAGACAATACTCAAATGAAGTTAACTTAAAGTGAAGTAATTTAGAAAATGTCATTTTTTATTTATTTTTACAGTCTTTTTCTCATCATAAAGTTATGCAGGTTTATTGTTTTAATATGATCGGGAAAGTATATAATGGTATGAAGATGAAAATAAAAAAACAGAATTCCACAATTCAGGTACAAACACTTTTAATATATGTGTTATTTCTTTTAAACATTAAATTATTATTAAAATTTAGTAGTTTTAGAATGATTTTTGAATTTCAGAATGATAGTAAATATGTAAATCTGTATTTATGTAAAAGAAACAAAGGGTTATTTTATTAAATGCAACAGTAGAACAACTAAGTATCAAGCCTTCCCTGTATACCTAAAAGTTTAATTTACTCAAGATGTTTATACATATAATATTTAGTCCTATATTTATCAAGTAATTTAAGATCTTTGCTGAATCAAATATGCAATTTCAATCAGTTATAATGAGATAAATGCAGCAGAAATGGGTGGTGAAACTTCTTTTTTGAAATTATACAGTTGTACATTTAAACGCTTGCTTTTCTTCATTGCCACACACATATACTTTCCAACTTTTAGTAAATTTTATCTTCATTAGAAAACAAGTGGAGGCTTATTAAAAATTTAACTTTTTTTTTTTTTTAGCTTAGAAGTTAGAAAGGAGTTCCAAAAGCCTATAGAAAACAAAGAACTTTTATAGGCAGAAAAGAGTGACCAAAAAAACTTATTTTCCTCTAGAGGATGTAGGGACCTTTCAGACAAATCACCTAGCCAGTGCTGATCAGGCAGTTTCTGATTGGTGACTGGTTTAAAATTCTGTTTCTGGGAAAGCTGAAAGTGTAGTTAAGTCTCAGCTTGGTCAAATGGGGCTTAGCATAAGTGACTCCATTTTGGGGCCATTGTCTTGTTTTTAACACTTTTCTACTAAGTGACAATAAATTCATGACAGATTATGCTATGTTCTAATTTTCAATGAGAGGAAATAGCTTTGGCTCAATTGTCCTATGAAGTTAGCAGGTGTTGGGAAATGATTATCTACATATTAGCAGGTGTTGGGAAATGATTATCTACATATAAAAATAGTATAGGTGTCAAAAATGTTTGTTTACATTGTTTACCAAAGCAGAATTTTGGCATGGTATAATATTATTTCCTTAATTATAAGCAGGCATGATGGTTAAAAACAAACATCACCAATAGCATCATTCCTTACTATTGTAATAACTACTGTTGCACTGCCAATTTTATTTTCCTCTTCCTTCCTAAGGATTTCTATATTCAGAAGAATTACTACATCATCACTTGATTTTGACATTCTAAGTTAAGAGAAGTTGGGATAATCTGATCTTATTATAGCATGTTATCAGGAAATATAATGAAGCTAAGGCAACAATCCAAGACCTTGAAACAAACCCCTGTTCAAGTAGCTCCACTCAACTTAAATAATGGTTTTAAAGACTGTCAGCTCCAGGAAGAGTAGGAATCTGTAAAGTGGATTGTGCGTACTCTGTGCCTGAAACAGTCTTTGGTTCTTAGAAGATGCTTTAATGTTGTTAAATGAATGCGCCATTATCATTATAGTACTATTAATTACCCAGGGTAAACTAGGTGCTGGGAATTATGTTACTAATTTTAGTTCTTACATCAACTTTCCTCATTGAGGAAACAGGCTCAGACATGTTTAGCAAGTTCACAGTGTTGGGACTAGAACTTCAAACTTGATATGTCTGATGCTGTTGTTTTGTTTTTTTCTCCTGTGAAACAGAAAATAATTGTATAACTGCAGAAAGGGCCTTTATGTGGTAGTATAATATCAGGGTGTGGCTGGAGACACTGGGCTAAAAAAATTCCCCAGAGATCAAGTGGAAAACAATAAAGGGGGATTTACTGAAATATCTTGCAAGGGAGCAGGGGGTGAGACTCGAGAGGTCTGTGCATGATAAAGGGTTTAGGACTCCCTTTTATAATCTGTTTTTGCCATCTTTCATGATAGGGGAGTTGGTCTCTGCCAGTTGTTATCATTTGTGTTACCAGGTTTCTGTCTGTCTGGTTCTGTGTGCCCTGTTTCTGTATGCCCCCTATTGGTCATGTGGATCCATGGCCAGGTTCCCAGGGCAACACTGTTTCCCTCATCTATTTTGTGTCTCCCAGCATTGTTCAGCTGAGCAAAGTGCAGAGACTTACGTTTCAAATCTATTAAAGAATACCCAGACATTTATGAGAAAGAAAACTCCATAGGTAGATTCAGATTCTTCTACATGATCCATTGATAATAATGTTACTTAAGAAAAATTCATGTGTGTTTCTGGGATAGTGAAACAGATTTCTCCCAATGAGTTATCTGTAAAGGTTTGGGAAGAGTCTGGTGAGTGACAGACCATTATTAACACTTTTTAAGTCTGTTTTAAAAACAGCAGCACATGTGTCCATTGTCCACAATTTTTTAGCACTGCCTATCTGCTTTTTACCATTCTACACCTGGGACCACTGAGGGACTCAGAGGAATACCTTAACTTGATACCACATACCCATCCTTTACTTCTCTGTGGCAACTAGACCACTTTTTAATGAGAATAGAGCCCAGAACATCTGCAGAAGGGAGTGGAGGATGGTACCAAAACATCCCTCCGGTGGATGAGGACATCAAAAAGATTTGTATGCCAGAGTTTGCAGTTTCCTGCAGCTTTATAAATAATTCACTGGGTAATGTTTTATGGAGAACTGCATAATCATTTCAATAGTCTGGAATCTAATGGGCTTAAAAAAATTCCTAATAGAACATCAACATTTTGACTGGACACCTTTTTCCAAACTTGGTACATATTTTCCCTCTTTTGGAAAAAAAAATCTGCAACACACAAACTAATTTGCTATAATTGCCCACATAATGTGTAAAATTTCAGTTTTGGTGTCATGTTTAGCAGGCAGTGCATATAAAGTACATTAAATAAGTTGAGCACTAAAGATTCCTAGTTATTTTAGAGCCAGCAGTTGGACCCTGGAAGAAGTCATTTAATCAATACTTTATTAAACCTATGCTGATTTATAATCCCTGTCTTATAACATAACAAAGTTATTTTGGTCCTTCTGCTCTTTGTTAAGTATGAATTTCCCCCATAGTATTTTAATCCATTGATTTGTGTTTTTTGACACACATAACCATGCATTAATCGCAAAACCTGTTTCCCTCATCTAGGATTAAATAAGCAAGAAAATATGGATGGCTCATTAAACTCCATCATTACTGTAAGGACAGAGTCTAAGTATTTGCCAAAGATACTTGGATCCTTGGAAAAAAGGGTAGGGTTAGGATTGACTTAGTGGCACAAATGTGTGTTCTGGACCAGGTGGCCTGGTGTGAATCTACACGGTATATGATCTATGTGACATCAAGCCCCTTATTTTAGCTGCCTGTTTCTTAGCTTCCTTGCTTGTTAAATATGGATAATAATTGTTCCTAAGAAGGTTACTTTGAGGACTAAGTTAATAAATGGAAGGCATTTAGGACAGGGCTTGAACAGAGGGAGCATTTCTCTTGAGTCATCTAATTTTTTTTTTTTTACTTTTTCTTTTTTTTACTCTATCTTCTCTTCATATTCCGCTCCCCCACTACCCTCTTCTTGAAAAGCAGGAAGGCGATAGATTCAAGAATGCCATGCTAAGGTATGGTAACTCAGAATCACTGATGCTAAGGAGAGAGAATGAGATGCATAATATTTTTTCTAAATATGAGGTCTTGACCTTTTCACCTTTCAATGATGATCTTCCTGACCGGCCTTTCTAATATGTAACCCACCCCACCCTTATATACTTACTTCTCTACTTGGATATCTACTGAAGGTATCAATTCTACCTTTAAACCCTCTCAGATCAGAAGATTTCCATTTTTCTTTGAGACTTTATGTTTTCCAAGGAACATAACAAAGTTCAACAAAGCTTAGGGACTTCTGAAAGCTAACTGTTTAAATTGTACCCAGTAATTATAATTTCTTTAACAGTGGCCATTCTTCTAATAATATGTATTCACACTGAAAAAAAGATATTTTGAAATTCTTTAACAGCATATTTTTGAAATTCTTTAACAGCATATTAAAATGCAAATAGGTATTCCTATTAAAGATTTCTGGAAGTTCTTGACAACACATTTAAATGCAAATTGCCAAAGTGTAGATGCTAAAATTAAAGTTGGGAAACATAATACACCTCCGCGAAGGGGCTGTTGCTCTTAACAACAGAAAGGAAAGTAGTGATCCAGGCATTGCAATCACTGACATAGAAGGTCAGTGACCAGGTCGGGACAGCTGCTGAGAAAACAGTCCCACCTCTTATTCATTCTTCCTTTATCTGTACCTAATTCTACAAAATGGATCTGAGCAGAATCGACTTGCAACCTGATAACCAGTGCAGATTCTGTCTTTTTCTCAGGTCATATTGCCTGGATTGACAGGGGGAGGGAAACCTTCTGACCCACTGATGTTATTTACTTTGCAACTCTGCCTTGCCCTATTTTCAGCCCTTCTGAGATCTCTCCCCTTTCTTCTGTTCTTTCTAGAACTGGATTATTATAGAAGGCAGGTCCCCATGGCAACAATACAAACCAATCCTTTCCAAAGTCTACTTTTGTGACACCACAGGGTCCTTCTAATTATTCCAAAGGGTGTCACGGGATTCTCAAACAAAATTAGTTTTAATTCACTCTAAATTTAAAAACAAATATGTGTCATTCTGTGGTTTGGGGCTGTGAGAATGTGGGCTGTGAGCAAGGGGGGCTGGTGGGAGTGAAATTAAATAATGATATGCTCAGAAGACTGGAAAATTTAATGTTACAGAGAATTTCAGGACTGTGTGGTTTCTTAAGAAAGGGTAGAAAGGATTCCTAATCCCTAACATGTGCTCACAGATTTAATACTCTAAAGTAGAATACACATTGAGGAAAAACTTTCTGGCACAACTGAATGTTTCATCAGCTGACATTGTTTTTCCAGGTGACATGTCCTAATGGTCTGTCTAAGTAGCTCTGGGAACATTTCCCGATGAAATAGCTCTCTTTGATAGTTTTCTTTGAATTCTCTGTTTAAAAAAGTAGTTTATAATTATGCAAATAGTACATGAATATGCTTTTTTAAAAAATCTCTCTTTTTTTTTTTAAAGATTTATTTATTTATGCATACAAGCACTGGGGTACAGGCCAGAGGTGTGGGGGGGGGGTGAGAGGATTCACCACAGAGAGCGTGGAGCAGAACAGGCAGATCAACAGAAGTACACTGC
>JAGFMF010012132.1:1754603-1782566 GCA_019455555.1 Galemys pyrenaicus | reverse complement strand
CCCCCTGGCCGGCAGCAGGGATCGAACTCGTGCTGCAGTGGCTGCGGTCTGCTTCATAGTGCGTTGCTTAACCCACTGCGCCACCAGGGAGGCCCAAATCTCTTTTGTTTTAAACTCAGTACCCTGCACTTCTTCTAAGGGGAAAGGCTTTCTAAGAGTGAAAGCCTTTATTATGAATTTAGTATGTACCTTTCAGAACACTTCAACTTATATAGATGAAATGCATAATCATTGTATGTATCATTTTAAAACAAGATAAGTCATCATTCTACAATATGATTTTAGTGTCAGTATATCTTAGGGGATTGTCAATTTTGATGTGATTTGCTTTAATTCATCTATTTGCTTTTACCATTATATTACACAATTATGTCAATTTATTTAGTCAGTCCTTTAGTGGTAGATATTTAAATTATTTACACTTTTTACTATTATAAATGATGCTGCAATGATTATTTATGTGTGTGGGATATTTATATTAAATGGAAATGGAATTACTATGATCCTAATTTTTCAAGAAATTTGCCCCTTTCACTAACCCCTCTATATCTGACAGATCTTTTGGACTATTATTAGGTTATGGTTTGATGGAAAGAATAATCTGGTTCTATTTTGAAAGTCTATTCCAGAATCTGTCTAATTAAAAAAAAATAACATTATAAGAAATGGCATCACAATGACATTCATATCCTATTTTACCCACACTGCAAATGACGTGGTGTGAAACAGTTCTGAGTGATGGAGATAATATCATTTATTCAGTGTTGTTGTATATCCATAGGTTTTATATTCTTCCCTGAGGCTGAAATGCTCAATATTAATATTTTCCCTGTCTTATTTCTCTCTGGAAAGTTTGCTATAGGGCAGAAATAGTAATTTGCAATTGTATAGTTCTTTGTGTTCTTTGGTGGACTTCATAATCTGGAATTATTGAATTTTCTGGTGAATTCAAGGAGTGTGGCTAACTTAAAGTTGTTGATGATGATGATGATGATAATGATTCATTTAGTTAATTGAAATCATCATTGAGGGGAAAAGCATCATAAACTGCTGAATGACTTCCTTTTGTTGAGTGTATGCTAAGTTTGAAGACTAGATAGGCACACTGATGGTATAATTTAATCACATACTACTAAATGTAGATAAGTAACATCTTATATTCATTTAAGACACTTGGATCTCAAGGAAGTGATATATCATGTCCAGGGGAGTGGCAGGACCAGATTTTTAAAAATTTACTTAGAATAAAATTCATTCCCCTCTTTTGCCCTACAGTTCATTAATGCAATGAGGGTACAAAACAGTTCCATTACTACAAAAAATTGCCTGCTGCTTGTAGTCAAATACTGCCTCTGTCCTTAACCTCTAGCAACTACTGACCTCTGAAATAGAAGTGCTATTTCTAGGATTCTGTATAAATGAAAGATACGGATTTTAATCTGTTAAGCCTATTTTTATTTGTATAATGTATTTAAAAATCATTCATGTTGTTGCTGAGTGTGTTAGTTCGCTTCTTTTCATTTCTCATTGTCATTTGGTTGTCAGGATATCCACAGTTAGTTTATCCACTAGCCTATTGAAAGGCAATTGAAGGGCAAAAGTTCCTAACTTTTGGTGGTTATGAATATCATTGCTATAAATATTTATGTACAAGTTTTTGTATGAACATAAGATTGTATTTCTCTAGGGTAAATAAATTGAAGTGAGATTGCTAGGTCATATGGTAAGTGTATATTTAGCATTGTAAGAAACTGCCAAGGTGTTTATCAGTGTGATTGTACCATTTTATGGTCCTGCCACTGTAAGAGCTCTTGTATATACAACTTTGCCAGCATTTGCTTGTTAGTGTTTTGTTAGTTGTTAGAGTTTAGATTTTAGCTATATCTGTAGTGCTATCTCATTGTGGTTTGTTGAGCTTTTCATGTTTCTTTTCATTTTGTATATCTTTGCATTTTTTATTTCTTTAGAGAAATGTCTGGTTTATAATTTGGTTACTCATTGCCTTTCAGCTGATAGTTAATGACATTATTTGCTGTTTTTCACAGAACAAAATTTTAGATTTTGATACAAATTTACTAATTTTTTAATTTTATGGATTATGTTTTTGATCATCTAAGAATTCTTTACCTGACCCAAAGTGTCAATGGTTCTCTCTTATCTGTCTTCTAAAAGTTTAGTATTTTTAACTTTTCCATTTAAGAGTAGGATCCATTTTGGCTTAATTTTTATTTAACGTATGAGGTGTATCATCAAGCACCATTCGCTCAAAAAGCTATAATTTGATTTGTCGTGCATTGTCAAAAAACTTCTGAAATTTCTATTCTGTTTCATTGATTTATGTAGTTATCCTTTCATTAATTTCTGGTTTACTTTGGTTTTATCATAAGTGTTAAAAAAGTAGAGTGAGTCCTCTAATTTTTCATTATCAAAGTTGTTCTGTCTACTTTAGTTCCTTTGCATTTTCATTAAAATCTAGAACCAGTTAATCAATATCTCAAAAAAAAAAAACAAAACAAAACCCTACAGCCAAGAAATTGATTGCAATTATTTCTTTAGATCAATTTGGGTGAGATTTGAGGAAAATTAAAATACTAAAGTTCTCAATCCATTCCCTTGGTATATCTTTATTGTTTGCATTCTCCTTTGCATTCTTTCATAAGCATTTTGAAGTTTCAAACAACAAATTTATCATCTATTTTGTTAGATTTGTCCCTAAGCACTTCGTTTTTTTGAGCCTTTAAGAAATTGGTTTTTAACCAAAAATGAAAAGACAAGGACAAGTTGGGGACACTTGGTGGGGAGGGGGTAGGGGGAAGGTTGAGGGAAGATCGGAACATGGGGGACTGAGGTGATGGTGCACTGATGATATGGTGATGGGGAATACATGGGGATTACAATTGATGTCAAATATATATAAATTAAAGGGGAAAAAACCAAATAAATATTTTAACATAAAAAAAAGAAATTGGTTTTAGTTGTTCATTGCTTACTGCAAAGAAATGTGTTTGAATTTTGTGTATGACCTTATATTCTGGAATCATGTTGAACTCACTTATTAGGTCTAGTAGATTTTTGTAGATGACTTGAATTTTTCCATGTATACAGTGATATTGTGTATAAGTAGACTTGTATTTCTTCTTCTGCAATTTATATGTATTTTTTGCCTTATTTTAGTGAATAGAGCTTTAGTATGATCTTAATATATACCCTTCCCTTAGATTCCATCTCAGAGGGATGGAATTATTAATTATGATGTTAGCTGCATGTTTTTATAGAGAACCATAGTTGATTAAAGAAGATACCTTCTATTTCTAGTTTGCTAAAAGTTTTTTTTTTTATCATGAATGGATATTGAATTTTGTCAAATATTTTTCTTTTATCTGTTGACATATTGATATAATTTTCTTCTTTAGTCTATTAATGTAATTTATTGCATTGACTTATTTTCTTATAATGAGTCAGCTTTATATTCATGGGAAACCCTACTTTGTCTTCAGCTATGCTTCTTTTTATATGTTGCTGGACTTGACTTAAAATTTCTGGAAGACTTTTGTGTTTATGTTCATGAAGGATATTATGTCAGTAGTTTTCATGTCTTGTACTACCATTGTCTGACATTGTTATTAATATAATTTTGGTATCATAAAACGAACTGAGTAGTATTCCCTCCTAAATATTGGTATTGTTATTATTATTTTTTCTTAAGTAATTTGTAAAATTCACCAGTGAAACCACTTGGGATTGTAGTTTTCTTTGTTGGAAGTTTTTAAATTATGAATTACAGTTTTTTAATAGGTACAGAATTATTCAAATTATTTCTTTTTGGGTGAATTTTTGTAGTGTGACTTTTGATTGACCAAATGATTCAATTTATGGTCATAAAGTTATTCTCAGCATTCCCCTATGATTTTTGTAATGTCTGAAATCTGTAGTGATATAGTCTGATATTGGTAACTTGTGTTGTCTTTTCCCTTTGGTAGTATAAACAGAAGTCTATTAATTTTGTTGATCTTTCCAGATAAGCTGTTCTTTGTTCCATTGATGATTTTTGTTTTTTTACTTTTTTATTTTATTTTTGTTGTCTACTTTCTTCTGCTTACTTTAAGTTCCAAGTGTTCTTTTTTGCCCAGTTTCTTAGGTCAGAAACTTTGATACCTATTTGAGAATGTTTTTAATTTCAAATATAAATATTAAATCCTATAACATTTCTTCTAAGCACATCTTTCAATGCAGACCATAATTTTAGATATGTTGTATATTCATTTTTACTCAATTCAGAATATTTTCTACCTTCCTCAAATGCTTAATGACTCATGTTTTATGTACAGGTATGGTGTTTTACCTTAAAATACTTGGGAATTTCTATATATATTCCTGGCATTGATTCTTGGTTCAATTTTGTTGCGATCAGAGAAAAATATCTTGATTATTTTGTTAAAATATTAGTTTGTTCTTGTGGCTGGCATATGGTCTATCTCATTGAACAGTCCATGCACATTTGAAATAAACATGCATTGTGCTGTTGTGAATGAAATGTTTTATAACATTAATTAGGTCAAATTGATGGTATTATTCAGGACTTCTTGTTGATTTTCTTTCTGCTTGATCATTTAATTATTGAGAGATGAGTGTTGTGATCCTCAGGTGCAATTATGGATTTGTCTATTTCTCTTTTTAGTTGCATTCAGTTTTACTTTATGTGTTTTATCTATCTGTTATACAAATAAATATACACTTAATATATTTTTGTAATGTCCCTGTTTATTTCTGGTAATTTTTTTGTTGTTGTTCTGAAGTCTACTTTCTACTGTATTTATGTTGCCACTCCTATGACTGATTTTGTGACCAGAGGAACATGAAAGATGAAGGAATGACTGTCTCGATTATAGAACTTTCCTTTCCTAGCTCTACTGGTCATAGAGAAATATATACTCTCAGACTATCTAAAAGTCTGCGTAGAAGTACAATCTGCTTTTGATGAAGCTTGCCTGGGACCAACCCAGGGTAATAAAAAGATATTATGGTAAGCCAATACTTCCCTCCCTCTCTCCCATAGTATACATCCCATAGGGCATTCCCTTTTTCCTTCTCTGTCCCTAAAAAGAAAGAAGAGAATAGTCTCTGATTATACTTGTTGTACAATCTTGGGATTTAGGATTTTGTGAAGTTCAAGCTGAGAAAAGTGGGAGGAGGAAAAATAGGAATGTTTGTACAATATTGGTCATGCTCCTACTTTAATTATTTACTTTTAGTGTAATAAGATAGTTGCTTTATGTATGGTGTTTAGCATTTTTAATTGCAATCAGTCGAAGAAGTAGTATGGTGTGAGCTTATTCCATCTTCGCTGAAACCATCACCTCATGTCAGGTTTTCGTCTTCCTGTTATTCCAGTTGGACAATTCAGAAGACTTTCCCACTAGTGTCTATCCCTCTGGAGAGAAATACCTTCTAAACTGATTCTGTTATTATGCTTGAAGTCTCCTTTTTACATAACTACTTTTGACACGTGTAATTTAAAATGGTTCAACACCTAGATATTTTCAGCCAATTATGTCTGAATTTTAATAAGTTTGATAGATAAACATTAGTATAGCTCATAACACAGAGATAGCAAGACAAAAATATTCTATTGAAATTCCTTGATGGAAATGAGAAAGAAATCCTAAAGATTGCTTTTCTGAAGACCATATCTTGGTAGGGCCTGAAAGTATATGTCTTAGAACAAATGAAAAAGTGAGAACCTTTATTACCTTGGAGAATACAAATCAGTACTTATTTGGCTATATCAGTATGTGCTCTTTTGATTGTGGTCTCAGAAATCTAACAAAATTAAACTTAAGCTAAAATATATATTTTAAAATCTAGCAGTAATAGAACCTGAGAAATAACTAGATCTAGTTACTCAAAATATGCAGCCAGGAATCTGTATTCCTTCTTTTCATGGCCTGTACAGCTTTCTGCTGGCTTTATAGTTGGTCAGATTCTTCCTTTGATATGAAGAGGTCACTGGTAATTCCAGATTTATAATCTTTCCTCAAAGTAATTCCAGAAAATAGAGCATCTTTCCCAGAATTGTAGTTGCAAGTTGAAGGTTCACATTGATTGACCTGGATTGGGCTATAGTCCCATCTCTTCACCAGTGACTATTATTCTGATTGCCTGGACCCAAGAATTAAGCTCAGCCTTTTATACAGCATGGAATACAAATGAGAAAAAGAACAAATCCCCCAGGAAATTTGAGGTCCTGTGAACATGAGAAGAAGGTATTTATTCTGGAAAGGCAAAAACAGGAGCTCAGGAGCTAGCCACTATGTAGGCAGTGTTTAAAGAAGAATGGAAAGCTATGAAAAGAAACCATTCCTACTTCACAATGTGGCTTAGAAGTTTATTTTGTGGGTGAAGGAAAGCTTAAAGACTAATTTTCTAAAACTCTAACAGTAGCAATTCTCTTGAGTCTAGGGGAGTAAGTGAATATACTGATTTTTTATAGTCACTTATTTTAACATTGACATGTATAGTAAATGCCATTCTCCAGTAATAATGAATGGTATACAAAAGACCATTTTTTTCCCTGCTAATTGCTACCTGCTATATTTTGTTACTTGTTAAAAAAAAAAAAAAGGAACATATTTCCAGTTGAAAAGGTTGCTTTTCAAGTTAAAAAGTATCTGATGTACTTTTTATGTCAAAATCTTTATGGTTAAGGGGAGAAAATCACTAAGATTTAAGGTAGAATTGGTTGAATAATTCAGAAGGAAAAAAGGGTAGGTATTTCTCAACTTATGGATGTTCATCTTTGTTCTTTCATAGCTCTCACCATAAGCTGGTTTGTTCAGGATTTGAGGTATAGCTTCACAGCCAGAATCTCTAAGTGATGTGAAATATGCCTTTCCAGAGGCACCTCAGGTAAACCACACTACTCAGCTGCCAATGGTGGCATTGAGGTAAGAAGCTTGGAGACAAAATTGCTTCACAAAAAATTGATTCTCTATCCATCAGAGGAGTGAGTTTGTGTGATGATGTGAAGGAGGGCTTGGCAAAGAATCAGTCAGTATAATTACTGCAGCAGCAGTATCAGAAAAGGAAAAAAAAAAGTTCTTAGAAACCAAATCAGACATCAGAGATTTAGGCAAGTCTCCTTGCCTTCTGGAAGTACTAAGGTGACTGTTGAGCACTTGAAACAATCTGAAAGCCTAAAATTAGTCTTCAAATTCTCTGAAACAAGACGAAAGAAAAAAAATAATGCAATGCTTTAACATTGTATTCAAAGTTTGTATTCATGTAGAGTAGTTGGTTGGCATAGTTATCTTTAACTGAAAACATTTTCAAATGAAATGTTTTGTTACAACTTTTTAAATGTATTTTTTTTCCTTTCATCTAATCTGCTGTCCTTCCTGTCTTCTCTGTCAGTCCCACCTATCGTGGCGCTATCTCTGATGTTTTTAGAGTCAAGAGGACTTAGCATCATTTGTATGCTCCAGATATCTACTTTGAAACCAGTAACTTAGAGTTTTTTTGTCTTTGTGAGCATTGCACAAATGTATCATGGGTGTTTCCTTGGAATCTACTCAAAACACTTTCATGATATACACCTTCCCAGTATTATTTCATCTCACAGATATAAAACTACTCGATCTGGGGCCTCCCTGGTGGCACAGTGGGTTAAGCAATGCACTATGAAGCAAACCGCAGCCACTGCAGCACGAGTTCGATTCCTGCTGCCAGCCAGGGAGGGGACCCACATGGCACTGCAGACCTCTCCTGCCCTGCCTGCTGCTCCCCTCAGCAATGTATCTCAGTCAGTCTGCCTGTTCTGCTCCCAGCTCTCTGTGGTAAATCTTCAACAAAAAAATCTTCAACAAAAAAAACCTACTCGATCATAAAAGAAGCATTTCTATTTTAATCCAGAAATTACATTCTGCATTGCTCTTTTGCAAATGTAGGGCATCGCTTCTCGGCCTTTTGGCTAAGATCAAGTGCAAATGTAGGGCAATAGTTTTGAAGGATGGTGTTTTGTGCTTGGTATTCTGATGATCTGATGTGACATCAAACTTTCTACTGAAGGATCAATTTCTTTGTAAAATTTTGCCATTTCTTCAAAATTCAAGACACCAGATAGAGTGTTCTTCAGATGTGCAGACTTTTTGTGTTTCAACCACAAGCTTGATGGGGAACATGTAATCATAGTGACTGTCATACTAATCTATTTTCCCCTTTATGTTTTCTGCTAATGGTAATGATAGTGACTTTTTCCTTATAAAATATCTAAGTCATTTGTATCATAACTTGATATTTTTGATAAGAACATTTTTTATTTTGTTTTGAATCAATTGCCAGGTCAATTTTATATGGTGCCTAGAAGTTTGGGGGGTTTTGCTTTATGTCTTTGTCTACTTTGAGATAATAGTCAAACATGATATACACCACAGGTGTATGAGTAAAGATACCTCCTTTCTGAAAAATAAAATTATAATTATATTTTCTTCACATTTGAATAAGTTGTAGATCTATACATAGGTCGCAATGGGACTACAGATTCACAACCCCAGGCAATATAGTGATTACACTGTCATTTTCTGGAGTTGATTCGTTGTACTTAACTTATAAAAGTATATGTCCAGTTTCAAAGGACTCTAAGATTTGTGATAGAAAGTAAGTCACTTAACGGAGCATGTATTTTTCTATCTCTTATGTTGCAAACTTTAAATTGTGCTACATTATTTGGCAATTCAATTCAACAAATAGTTATGAACACCCACTGTGAAAGATGTTGGAATTGAAAAGATGAATAAGAAATTTTCCCTAAGGATTGGGGCTGAGAGTAGGGAAACAGATGTTACAACTAATGGACATTCTTATTGTCAGTTAATTTGACTCTAAAACACAGTTTTATGAGGAGGAATTATGCTTGTTTCTATTCTTAATTCTAAGGATATCTTCAAGTTCATATATATATTATATGTCTATAATATATACATATATATTTACTTTAATTGGATTTAAATATCATGGTGAGTAACAGCATGTTTGGTGAAGAAAAATCTGCTTTGTTTAATAATTGTGACAATGGCAGTAATGTGAGCAATGGTAAGAGTAATGTAGATATGTCAGATACATACTGAGTACTCACTCTGTACCAGATATGATTCTAAATTGTGTTTTGTGATTTACCTTACACTTTAGTCTATATTCTCTCAGAAACTGATGCCAAGGCACAATTAAATATGCAAGTGATTTTTAGGGGAAATGTCCATGAGAAAAGTGAGGAGGGACATGGGAGAGATTGGAAGGTAATTTCAAGTCAATTTTAAAAAAATAGTTTCGAGTCAAATAAAAGAGGAATGAAGTTCCCTAGATTATTATCAGTCTGAGGAAGATTAAACAAGGGAGTCAAAATTAACCATTAAAGGGCTCTCCTGTCTTCCTGGCTCTGCCTTAATATCCTTCCTGTAGAAGCCTGTATAGGGTGGTACATTGGTGCAAATGCTGCTGTGGATTTCACAGCATAACTGACTGTGACAGGTAGGAAATGTGTGGACTCATTGTCATGGCTACCATACCTTACAACTCCATTGTACAGATGAGATAACTAAGGGGACAGATTAAGTAATTTCCCCAAGGTTAACATTTTCAAAGTGACAGAGTCAGAGTTCCAATCTATGCAAAATTCTAGTCCATGTCAGATTCCATGCTTTTAATCACTAGATCAACTCTCAAGGTTATACCTTAATTGTCCTTGATACGATAAAAAATGATTTACAAACTATGAATTACCATATGACAATTTAGAGCAGTAATTCTTAAATGTGAGCCTGTGTAAAATCACTCTAGGGACTTATTAAAAATGTAGATGAATAGCCTTTCAGACTATAGATTCTTTTTTTTTTTACATTTTAAAAGGAAGGTTTATTAAGAAAAGGAAAGAAGAAGACACTTGTACAGACACAAGTGGGCAGAAAGAGCTACCTCATTTTATAGATTCTGGCCCAGTTACTCTAGGTTAGGGCTTCAAAATTTACATTATTAAGGGCCATGTCTACTGATCCTTTGCATATGACCTTTGAATCAGACATTTACAAACACTGCTCTAGAGAAAAAATACTGAGGCTGGGGATAGAGAAGAGTAGTTTAAATTCTGATTGTCCCAATTTCTAGTTGTAAAGCCTTGGACAAGTGGCTTAAATTTGTTAAACCTGGCATATATATTTTAAATGGAGATGATAATAACAACAACAATCAACTAAATAGGACTCCCCAGGTTGTTGTGAGTTCCCGTTGGACTAAATGCTAAAGCTTTGCTTGGTAATCTGAGGAGCATTGTGTAAATGCCCACTGTGATGATGCTTGGGCACAGCAGTGCCTCAGCACTATCATCATTCTCTGATTGTGTTACCAGATGGTTGGGGGCCCTGGGTATTTGTGGGTATGTTATATACTTCAGATTTGAGCATATTTGATATCTGCTCTTGAATCTCAGTGAGGAAAAAAAGACATGTCTTTAAATCATCATAAATCAAGGAATTAATTTCTTCTCTAGTGTGTAGTAAGTCACATTATGTCTTTAGAGTCCTGGTTGTGTGGGTGGCTTGAAAATGGAATCCTTGAGAAGGTATTTCATTGGCGCATTTCCTCCCCTTTTATTCATGACTGGTTCCTTTAAAAAAATTAACAGTGCTAGTAAACCAGGATGCTGTGGAAGATGAAGAAAAATTTTATTTATTGCTTGCACCTTCCTCGAGCTTCCTTGGGAACTAGTATGTGTTAGAACAAGCATCCTATTGCATCTTACCTGGGGTGAGCTAATGTTCTACATCCCATGAAAGCAAATCTCAGGGGTCAGCTAAAGTATCTGTCTGCTAAGAATTTATGAGGACTGAGGTTTAACGCTAAGGTGCCTGCCATTAATATTTTTACCTCTCTGTAGAGAATGATTATCATTGGTCTCACATTGTATTTCTATTGTCTGTCGAGGAAACATTGTATGTCCAAGACTGGGCATTTTCCACATACATTTCCTCTCCTGAGTCTATCCTGGTGGCTTTCTCCTCTGACATTATATTCTTAAGCCACCAATCTTAGGAGGAGAAAAAGTTACTGACCCCCCCCTGAGCCTCAGTGTCTTTATCTGTAACTTGAGGGTAAAAAATCTGTTTCAGTGAGAATCAGGTAAGACAGGGGCAACCCCTTTCTTGAAAACTAATTCATTACCAGAGTATGGTTACCCCATAAACTGCATTTAATACTGAACTCTAGGTCTATAAGTATAATAGTCTGTTAAATCTTTATTTTTTTGAAATGCATTTTATATCATAAAATTAAGAGAACTATTAAAATTAAATAAAATGTAAAGAGAATTTAAATGGAAACTTTTAATGAACACGTATTAATCATTTGAAACCAAATAGTAAAAACTTCTATCATAAATAATCCTTTCGGAAAAACATTTCTACATGAACTAAACTGATGAGATAGTATATGTACTTTGTTTATTACTTTTTATATTGTCTTTTTCTATTTGTAATCATAAGTATTTTTCTCTTTATTCATTGTAAATATTATGATACAGTATATGTCATATATGCCTGAATGCCTGTAGGGTAAATGGAAAAATAATCAGACTTTTCCACCCTCTTGAATTGGTAAGATGATGGACACCTGCGGTCTTGCACGCATGCCTATGTGGGCATGTGCAAGTGGGTACACCTGGGCTGAGAAACGAACATATAAGGGCAGTCACAAGGAAGCCGGAAAAGAAGACAAGTGGAGAAGAAGACAAGCGGAAAGAGAAAGAAAGGGAGGGGGGAGCAAGAGAGGGAGAGAGAGGAGAGAAGAGGAGAAGGGAGGAGAGGGGCGGGGAGGGGAGGGAAGAGAGAACCCAGAGAATGAAGATGCGCTGGGGGGGCTAGGAGGCCTGCCAGCCTCCTGGCCCCCTTGCACCCCTAGAGCTCCAGGACTCCTCCTTTACCCATCTGCTCGAATCATCGAGAACTTGCTCTGTGCCCTTCTTAGCACCACAATGCCTCTCTAAAATAAAAAAAAATGTCCAGGAAGAAATGGTTTTTATGACTTCTTTATCAAAGACCCCTTGTTCTTTTATATCAATAAGATGTTCCCTTCAAACATATCAAAATTCTTTTTTGGCAATGTAACATTACCAAGATTTTTGCTTCCAAAAAAGTTCTGTTTTTATTTTCTTTTAATATCTGTTCAGAATGGCTTTTTATACTTTGTCACCTCAGCTAAGTTTTCTAAAAATTGTCCTTGAAGTGTTTGAATCATTGCACATAATTTCCCTTGAACTCTGACCTCATTCTAAGCGATTATATTTGGAGAGACCCACAGAATTTTATTTTGTTTTTTATTTATTTCATTTTTCTTCCATTTTTTAAAATTTATATAAATTTGACATCAATTTTAATCCCCATGTATTCCCCATCACCATATCACCAGTGAACCATCATCACCTCAGTCCCCTGTGCTTCCCTCTCCCCACCAAGTGTCCCCAATTTGTCCTTGTCTTTTCATTTTTGGTTTTTGTGTCTTTATTGTTATTATTATTATTATTGTTCTTATTCCTTTCCTTGATCCTTATTTGGTTCCCTTACATTCCTCCTAGGGGAGGAACCATCTAGTATTTTTCTTTTGCCTTCGACCCACAGAATTTTAAATAGATTTTATTAACTTATAACTGTGTTGATTCAAAGGTTTTAATGTGGATTACAAAGATGTAAAGTGTAGGACTTTTTTTCAGGAATACAAGAATTAGGGTTTGTTAATGGGGACTAGAGAAGAAAGGTGCCATTTCTAAAACTAGAGAGAAACTGAGGGCTTATCAGTCAAGGGGAAGAGGAATAGTGTTCCATGATGAGGAATAGTGTTTATGATGAGAGGAATATCATAAACAAAGAAATGGGATTAAATGGTGTAACGGCAGGAAGGCAGCACAGGGCAAGTTCTTGATGGTTCTAGAAGAAAGGAGTCTTGGAGCCCTCAGTGGCTTTTATGCTTTTTATTGTCAGAGGTGGTCAGGTACATGGCAGGCATGTGTGTGGGGGGGCCAGGAGGCTGACAGGCCTCCCAGCCCCCGGCTCATCTCACCCTCTCAGCTGCTTTTGCTACTGCTGCTGCTCTTGCTGGTCTTGCTGCTTCTCCTGCTGCTCTCGCTGCTGCTTGTTGGTACTGGCTGCTTCTTGTGTTGGCGCTGGCGTCTGCCCATATAAGCCTGTGTCCAAACTCAGGTGCACCCACTTGCGTATGTCCACCTATGCCTGTGCGCAGCACCGCTGATGTCCATCATTATACTAGTGGCGGGAGGGCGGAAAAGCCTGAGACTTTCTCAGACCCTACAAATGGTTTGCCTAAGGTCCATGAACTCCTGGCTTGGCATTTTTAAGTAGCTGACAAAAGTCAAGATTTCATCTCTCTCCCATCATTTCTTCAAGACCCCTACACTCTGGCCGTGCCAATCACTGACCTCCATGTTTTTGAGATTATTTGTCTCCTGTGGCATCTTCCTTGGCTTTCCCAGACAAAGTTTATGGTTCTTGCCTCTGGTTTCTTAGAACACAGCACATATTATTAATATGATACACAGCATATTATTCTATGATTTGTTTATTTAAAGATATGTTACTCCCTGTAACTGTAATCTTTAAAGGAAGCTTCATTATCATGCTCTAAGTAAGGTAAGTAGTTGCTTGCTGAGTATTTTAGTTGAATTGCATAATGCATGCTATGTTTGAAAATAAGATGCTTTTTTGAGAGGAAAGTTTTGTTTCCCGCCATGCATTGCTTAGTGATGGAGATATGTTTTGAGATTGTGTTGGATGTCATTTTATCCTTATGTGAACATCATATGGTGATTGCCCTAACTTATTTATTATAGCCTTCTACAAGCCTAGGAATGTGCCAGAACCTATTGTGACCACTGTCGTGTAAGCAGTTTAACATTACCCAAAATGTCATTAAGGGTTGAATGACCATAGTGACCTTAATTTAATTGTACACAAAAATCATTAGTCCAGGGACTATTAAAATATTTAAAACTCTGGGGAGTCTGGAAACTTTGTTGAGAAAAAATTTCATCTATATTTTCATTAGCCATCATCTTGACTTTAACACTTACCTTAGTTATGAATGAATGTACCCAAGTAGTACAATATTAGCAGTGACTCTGACTTTGGCTTCAGTAAAAATTACAAATATTTTTACATCATATCAGGTATTTCAAATTCTTGAGGATTTGTTTAAGGTTGTTTCTTCAAAATTAGAGTGATTATTAGACTTTTACTGTATCTTGGTATTTAATACATTAGTGAAGGCACTTTAAACATTTTTCAGTATAATTGGTTTCCTTTGTAATCATTTTAATTGTTTCATTCATTCAAAAACCTTATTGTGGGAAAAGGTTCATGGACTCTTTATCACATTGCTGAAAGAGTATTTGTCATAAAAATGGTTAAAGGCATATGCACTGAAAGCTCAAGAGGCCAGAGTCTGTGAAGGGTGTTAGGAGAGTGGTATTTGGAACATGGTGAGAATGTCCTCATTGTGGTAATGAATTTAATATTCAATGCCTGGGTAACCCAGTATATTACTGAACATTGATTATTTGGTACATCATTTATTTAGGGAAATGGACCTGTTTTTTCTCTGTAGGATGGGAGGGAGTATAGAACTTATTTAGAAATTTCTTGTAGCCCATGTCTGAGATGAGGTGACGTAGTTGAAGGTGGTGGACATTGGGATTTAAGATGAAGGTATGACCTGGAGTGTATGAGAGGTGAAATAGCTAGAGATGGAACCCCAGAAATGTTTTGGGTGAAAAACAGCAAAGAGTTTGATTTTGATTATACTGTGTTGATTAACATGAAAACCCTTGCAGGCTTAGATGCTGCTTTGGTGTTTCAATGTGAAGCTGGGCTTTAAAAGCTGTCAGCACAGAGAGAAGAGATGAAATCAAAAGAACAGAGAATGAAAGGAAGTATCAATGAAAGGAATAGAATGAGAGAGAGAAGGCTCAGAGTTAGGGAGTAAGAACCACAGTCAAGTTTCTGACCTTTCAGGAGCAGATCTCTGCCCAGGCTTTCTCCTCTGTAAAATCAGGCTCCAAAGGGTAAGCGGGGCTTCTGGGATGCCCATATTTTAGGAGATACCTGTCCTGCACTGGAAGTGCCAGTGTTTGGCATTGACCAACGATCCAGGTTGGGCTCAAACTGTGAAGCTAAGACAAAATTCTTTTGCCTTTTGTACAGAAGGTTGGCCAAGTTGTGGGACATTGTTGCCTAATTAATTAGGAGGGTGGTTTTTGCTCTTTGCTGGCCTCATTGCCTTCAGCTCTCATAGCATCCAAATCCCATGCTTGTTTCCATTAAGCCTATACTCTGGTTAATCTAATCACTCATGTTTCTTTTTGTCTTTCATTACATTCTCTTTCTAAGGGTTTCATCTATTAGTTTGTGGCTCTTTTCCAGATTTTCTAATTTTCCAGACTCAAATTAGTTCTTTCAAGCTTTTAAAAATATTGTGCACAAATATGTAAAGCCTCAAACCTCCCCAATTAGATATTCCCCTAATTTGTTCCTTTCGTGAATATTTAAGGAACCAGATGTCTGAGTTTTAATATTTCCCTAATCATTTAATGGCCTATGTTTATTGTTTCTATAACTTTTTTGATTGTGTTGTTTTAGAATTTAAGTCTTTGTTTATAAAGATTTCTCTTATAAAGTTCCTTTGATGCTCTATTCTTACATGCCATTACAATCTCTGACTACATCCACTGCTGAAATTTGATTTTGAATTATAATTTTAAGTGAAGCTTGATCCATCTATAGAGACTTTCCAAAGCATTTATCTTAAGCAGGAAAGATATTTAGTGGACTGTATCTGGAATACCAATTCCCCTTAGGTCTATGCCAATTTCAATGATGAACTAACCATAAAAACATAGTTTAATAAAACGAAATATCCATTTCATTTCATTAGTTTTTATGTAATTAAAAAAGAAGTTAATTACGTTTTGCATATAATGCTGTATGTGGTTTTTTTTTTTTTTTAGAAGATTATCTATTGAGTTAACTAGACTATAAAACCTGCATCCTCTTAAATTAAGACTGTGGTGTTTTTTGAATGAATACCAATATGTCATATCTTATTTTGCTTTTGCTCACCCTAAAATGAAAATGATAGAATGACTTAAAACATACTGTCATGGATTTTTAAACAGTTAAAGACTAATTTATATTGTCAACCATAAAATATATTTTAACTATATAATTCAGTGGAAATTATCTTTTTTAAGACTATTTTTTTTCTATAAAGGTTCATGACAATATTAAGCAGGGTATACAGATATTTCTAGGTATGTCCTGCCCCCACACATAATCTTCCTATTGTTAACATTTCACCAGGGGCACATTTTTTACAATTGATAAATCTACATCATAATCACCAAAAGTCCCTAGTTTATATCTGGGTTCATGCGAGCCTGATGGTATACATTTTATGACTTGAATAAATGTTTAATTACATGTATCCATCATTATTATGTAACCAGACAGAATATTTTCACTGCCCTAAAATCCTCTGTATTTTGCTTTCCTCCCTCCCCACTCATGACCCCTGGGGACTCATAGTCTTTTAACTTATCCATACATTTGAATTTCCAGAGTGTTGTGTATGGAATCGTACAGTACGCAACCTTTTTAGATTAGTTTCTTACACTTACGTAGTTGAATTCGTAAACTTTTTTCTTACATTTAAGATTCCTCTATGTCTTTTTGTGGCTTGATTATTCATTTATTTCTAGTACTGAATAGTAATATTCCATTGTTTGGATGAGCAAAGCTTATAAATTTACCTAGGAAAGGACATTTTTTAAAAGATATATTTATTTATGCATACAACAACTGGGGTATAGGCCAGAGGTGTGGGAGGTGAGAGGATCCACCAGAGACATCGTGGGGAACAGAACAGAAAGATTAACTGAAATACACTGCTGAGGGCGCAGGGGAGGAGGCAGAAGAGGTTTGCTGTGCCTTGTGGATCACCTCCCTGGCTGGTGACAGGGATCGAACTTGTGCTGCAGTGTCTGCCTGCTTCATAGTGCATTCCCTAACTGAACCACCATAGTGCATTACCTAACCGCCACCAGGGAGGCCCCAAGAAAGAACCTCTTATTGCTTCCAAGATTTGGTAATTATGAATTAAGCTTCTGTTAACATTTGTATGCAGGGTTTCTATAAGGTCATACATTTTTAATTTCTTTGGATAAAGACCAAGTAACATGATTACTGGAATATATAGTAAAAGTATGTTTAGTTTGGTAAAAGGTCATCAAGGTGTCTCCCAAAGTATCTGAGCCATGTTGCATTCTTAACAGCATTGAATTAGAGTTCCTGTTTCACAGTTTTGTCAGCATCCTTGTTCTAGATTTTGACCATTATAATAGGTGTGTGCTGGTATTTCATTGTTTTTACTTACATTTCTCTGATGAAAATATATGATGTGGTATATGTGATATACATAATGGTTCATATGCTTATTTGCCATCTGTATGTCTTATGAAGTATCTGTTAAGATCTCTAGCCCATTTTCTAGTCAGATTGTTTGTTTCCTTATTATTGAGTTTTAAGAGATCTTTCTATATTTTGGATAATGGTCATTTATCAAATGTGTCTTTTGTGAATTTTTTCCTCCTAGTCTTTGGATTGTCTTCTCATTCTGTTGACATCAGTTTTATCAGAGTAGAAGTTTTTAATTTTAATGAAGTTCAACTTACCAGTTACTTCTTTTATGGATACCTATCGCTTTTTTTAACTACGTGTTTAAAGTGTACTTTTCTAGGATTTACAGAAATGCTTAATGGTACTCACATTTCCTGATTCCTAACTCCCTGGATATGGGTGAGGATGTTTGCACTGAAACTTTTTTTTTTTTAAATGGGGATATTTTTTCTTTGCTCACTATATTATTAGATTATCTGACTGAAATTTTACAAGTTTATCCCTAATGGTTAGAATTTCTCCTAAATATTCTTGGTTTTTGATCGAAATCTTAAAAGCCATTAGCTGTAGAATTATTTTCTCTTCTGAGTGGGGACTTGGAGAGAAAGAAGGAAACCTTTCTCATACCTTCTATGTGGAGTTTTAAATTCTGTTTATCTTTCAAGCTTCTAATTTTTTGAGCAAGTAGATTTAGGTGCAAACTAGCATGGAACAGAGCATGCACTTTGGAGTTTGATGAACTGGGTTCTAATCACTGCTTCACTATCTAGGATATGCATATGATAATTTAATTTCTTCACATTTCAGTTTCTTTTATTTGTACTTTAAGTCTCTCATTCGGTTACCACTTGTTGAACATTTACTATGTGGATGACATATATAAACAGCCAGGGATAGGTATGGTCTTTGACTTGATAGACTTCTTGTGTAAATGAAGGATTGTTATTATATCTGTAATATAAATGTATGCAAATTGACCAATATTAACTAGAAAAGTATTAAACTAAGTTCCAGACATATAGGAGAGTTTGATAAATGGTATATATATTATTATTATTATATTTTTATTATTGTTAACATTAATTTACAAGTCTTCTGAACAGTCATGTTTTGTTCTGGTGCCTAGCATACTTCCAAGCACATATCTGGCTCTTAAGTGAGTTCTCTTGAATCATACTTAAAGGTAAGAATTTGTATGCAGATAATTAAGGAGGTTCTCCCTTGAGAACTTTCAGATAGGGAGATTGTTTTGGATTATCCAGAAGGGTCCATTTTGGTCTTGAGCCCTTGAAGATGAAGAACATTTCATAGCTAAGGTCAGAAATATGTTTGCTGACAGAAAAAGGATCAGAGGGAAGTGATACTAGTGGCTGTGGAGATCCAGGAAACAGAAAATAGGCTGTGAGACGTTGGAAAAGAAAATGGATTCTTTCCTAAAGCCTCTAGAAGAAAAATATGACCAGGCAACATACAGTGAGAACTGTGTTAGACTTCTGGCCTACAGAGCCAAAAGGTAATACATTTTTGTTGTTTTATGCTATTACGTTTGTGATGATTTGTGTGGGAGCAATAGAAAACTAACCCAGGGATGCAAATTCCTAGGTGTCCCATGTCGTTCTTTCTACTCTTTGTGTGCAAAGCAACTCCAGTAGCCTGTGAGAAGTTCTGTGAAGAGCAGTTGCAGATATAGAAACTGGAAACAAGTATGCCAGAGTAGAAAGAGCTTGAAAGTGATAAAAGAGAGCACAATCTGGGGAGCCATCAGCGATGTTTGCTACATTTCTCAGTATATATTAATTGAATGGATAAATGAATGAACAAACAAAATTGTGGAAACTACTGGAGTAGATATGAAGAAATGACTTCTCATCATTGGTTTACATATTGGCAGTTGCAATTCAAGCAGAGTATGTGGTATTTATAGTGCCTCCCCCCCTTCTTTTAGGTTCTCCAAGGGGCCATTGGATTAGAAAAGTAAAAGTATTCTACTGATAAAATAAAAACAAGAGTACTTTAAAACTATGTCTATACTGTAGAAATCCTCCAGAAAATTCAATAATTCTTTGGAGAATTTTGTTGCATTTTAAGTACCTAGCTTGTAAACTATTGTAACTAACCGGCTGGAGAATTCATCATCCTCTGGAACATTTGGCTTGCTGACAGAAAAACAAAACAAAATTATCTAGAAAGAGAAAGCAAGGATCTTTTTCCATTTTTCTTTGTTATTTTCCCTCCCTTCTTACTCTTTCTTCTATTTTTTTTTTGTACCTGAGCAGGAATCCTAAATGAATTGCATTTCTTCTTATTTATAAATTAGAATATAATCTATATATGTCTATGATTGATTCCACATTCACTTATTCAAGAATCAAAGAAAGATAACTCATTGGTATATCAGACACAATCAAAATGAATTTGCTTTGTCCTGAGTGCCAGGAGATGATTTCTTTAACTTTATATGGTTTTAGATAATTTAATCCAAGAGATTCTTTAAATCTAGTAAGAATGAAGGTGAATTATGGGATCCAGCTTGGTAGGTGGTGGTAGAGGTGTCCACTATTTTCTTTCACTCTAGTTCCCCTTTTATCACTTTTGAGTGACATTTTTCCCTTTATTCTGCCACTGTATATTTATACTTTTATTGCTGCATGAAGTCTAGAACTATACCCCATGATTGTACCCCTTTTAGATTTAAATACTATATCAAGAAGAATGTTTTTGGCTTGAAGTAAGATAAAATGCAATCAAAATAAGCATAAATAATAAGTGGTTTATTACCTCTAAGAAGTTGAGACACAGGACAGGCAGGGTTGGTTTAGTTATACAATAGAGGGCCTATGTATTTCCCATAGTTCTGCTGACCATGTCAGAGATGACTTTGACCATGGCCCAAGTTAACAGCTAAGGTTTAAACATATACTGTAAAGAAGAGTTTTATCCAGGTGAGTCTCCATTAATATGGTATAAAGCCATTTCCAGATGCTACCATTTTGTCTCAGCTTAATTCTCTTGGATCATATTGGTCAGCATTAGATCACATGCCATGTTCATAAATCAAGCAAGACTTGGGAACTGAATGTTTGACATAGCTATTTTCAGTCTGTGTAGTGGGATGCCATCTCTACCAGCAAGGATTTAAAAAATGAAGGGATGGTAATGACTATGGACATACAATCCTGTATATAGATATCCTATTGTTGTGACAGTGAAATGAGGTTGTTTTGGTGAGTGCTTAGTATAGTTTCTACAAATATACGCAGTCTGAAGATGAGTTCTGGGACTTAATTTCTTGGGAGAGAATTTTCTGCTATGTTAGTATTTTTAATATTCAGCTACAAAAAAATATTCAGCTACAATACTAGTCCAATATCCAAACATAATGAAAAAAAATAATTATGTAATGGTTCTCTTGCATAGGTAGACACAGGGCCATTGTGTTGAAAAAAAAACTAGTTTTTTCCTTCATTCATTCATAGTCACCTCTCTAATTTTCCCTCATTGATAAATCTATTGCCCCGTTGTACTGGGCTATCTCCCCAATTCTGGTCCATCTCTCAGTCCTTTTTCCTTACCTTTCAGAGGCAGCAGTTCATTATGAAGACCAGTTGGGAATCTCTAATCTTTCAGTTTTCCATTTCACCTTGTATCCTGATCAGCACAATGAAGTCTCAGGAATGGAGAAGACTAACACAAAATTCTCTTGAGAGGAATGGGATAAAATACAATTTTATGAGTAAAGGAAATGGAGTGATGATTTTTTTCCCTTTTCCTCTTCTGCTGAGATATTCAATTTTGCCCAGAAATCCTAGACAATGCATCACTAATATTGGCAAGAACTTTTGACATTTTGCAGTCCATCCCCCAGGGAGGGCCAAGAGTGGAAGCAAGACCACTGTGCATTCAGCATCCGGATCCACTTCCACTTTGCTGACAGCCCTGTTCTGTTAGCACAGCACCTTATGACCTGTTTAAAATTAATCTGCAAAGCTTCAGGGAAGGAAGAGATTACACTGATCTTACACATACTCTCTATTTTCTTTCACATAGTAGTTTTTATTTTTTTCCTGCCCATGGGTGATAGTGACCATGCAGACCTGAATTCATCTTTGTTTTCAAAACTTTATGGTCTATTTTAATATTGTGAATGTAAATGGATACTCTATCTGTATTTCTTTTTTCTTTTGCTGCCTGCCTAACAGCACCAGCTTGCCCTCTAGGTTTGAAAGGAGAATTAGTTACACCCACCATTAGTTTTATCACCTTACTTTTTGTGTGTGTCTGAAAGAAAGTGGCCAGATAGACATTTAATTGCAGAAGCAAGTCAACTAATACCCTGTTCTTTGGGTACAATATTGCTGATTATGCCTTTGAAGGTTATTTCAATCAATGGGACTATAGACAAGATAGAAAATACAGATCTTTTTATATCTGGAACATTATATTACTTTTTTTTCTTGTGAAGATTTCTTCACTTACATCTTTTACTGTTTTAAGACAATTAGATCTTAAACAGAGAAATTTGTATCTGAGTGAACCTACACTGGCTCCTTTAAAGGCCTTTGGAGCTGCAGGTGGGTTCATGGAGAGCAGTGGACATGTGAGGGGAAGATACTGTCATTTGCTACCTGTAGAACAAGGTAGAAGGATCTTCCCATCTTTGGTTTAACAAGAAGTCTGCCTGGTGAGAAATGTGGTGATATTCTTTTGATATTAGTCATGAGACCAATGATACTAGAAAGCAGGAGACCAGTGATTCCAGAATGCAGTGATGCCAGAATGTAGGGATAAGGTGGGATAAAAGCTTACTAGGTAAAAAGGAGGGATTTTGGATTTTTATTCATCTACTCCTATGCCTACTTGAAAGAATTTTTTCAGAAAAGGAATGGACAGTTCTCTGTACATGTTGGAATGAAAGAGGCTGATTTTGTTTCATTTTGAGTTAAGGGAAAGGTGATTAAAAATAATAGCACATATTTGATATTAAAATTTCACATAAATTTTGTCAGGCAATCCTTATATAAGCCTTTGACATTGACATTATGACATTCTCATTTATTGAGAATATTCAAAAGTTAATGTAACTTATTTAAAGTGACATAGCTGATCCTAACCACTACATTATATGGTCTGTTTAGCATGTTGTTAGGCTATATCAACATCTTTATAGAGAATGACATTGGAAAATTTGTAATCAAATATGAATGTTCCTTTTTCAACAAATTTATTCCTTCAGACAAAGTAATGGGTTAATTCATTCACTATAATCCTTTACTGAAAAATAAACTGTCTTTTTTTCCATCAAACTGGCAAATAGTAAAGAAACAGTATACTTGATTTTATAGTCATGTTTCAGCCTACTATTTTGGGTAGCGTGAATATATCAGGGATTAGAAAATAGAGACAGGATTTAGGAAAAGGAAATTAAATGGGAAGGAAAGGTATTCACAACTAGTTAGGATACAAAAATTAGAATTTCTTTTTTGACAATAGCAAAAACAGTATTATGAAGCATTCATCTGTCTCATAAGAAAAAAAATAAAGAAATCTATAATGTTGGAATTACCAGCACAAATTTAAGTTTCATTGTGCGTGGAGAAATGAAGGGATTGTAGCCTCGGAAAACTGATCAGTGATCAATTATGACACTGATTGTATCATGATCAATGTAACTGCAGTGCTTCTAAGCCGGTCAAGCCTAGTGGTTATGTTTGACTTTAATTGAACTGTTCAGCTACACTCAAATGTGACCTGAGCGTATGCTAGTATTATTACCAGAATGGTTTTCAACCTCTCAGATGGAAGAACATTGAGTCAAAGAAGATGTAGACTCATTTGGAAGTAAATCTTTTGAGTTCATAGTATCCTTTGTCAAAGTAGATTTAGATTTTTTTTTTAAATTTGGCATTGTGAAGCATCTTTGCTTCACTATCACTTTTCATATTCTCATTGTATATCCCTTTTCCACAAATCTTTGCATTCTTCCCTGAATGCTAGTGCTAATTTTGAATACCCACTTGGTATAATTTACTAGTTGGCTTAATAGGACACACGTTACTTTGTGAGGTTGCACTGAGAATGCAACAGGAAGCATCTTGTAATCCAAAAGTCACTTTATAATATAACTTATTATACATATGTACTGTGTAAGTTATAATTAATTTTCTACATTCAATTGTGCAACAAATAGTTACTGAAAATTTCCCCATGGCAAAAGTCATGCATGGTAGCTGTAGAAGACATGAGATGAAGGAGGTACATCTCACTTGTGAAGACCTACCACTCTGGTAGAGGGTACAGCCCTCTAGCTGGTATAAATTAATATGAATTGTGGCTGGGTAATTCATTCATCCAGTTGGGAGAATCCTCCCAAAGGATTGCACACTCTCAAACACACATCTTAAACACTAAGCAGAAATCTGCTAGAGTCGGAAGAGAAAGACATGCAAGTAGAGTATCTAGCAGGGAGAGACTAAAGCCAAATCTTACTTTTCTCAGGGAGAAGTGGGAAGTTTAACTATGGTATATAGTGCTTACAGTGGGGTGAGATGAGCAAGGAAGATAAAATCAGGTTGTCACGGATCTTATAAGCAGTGCTAGAATAGGTAGAATTATTATGAAGAAATAATTTTAGGCAGGATAATGAGTTCATCAGAGCTCATGGACATTGAACTAAAAGGAAGTACAACCAGAAGGAAGATCAATTGTAGATTATTAAGTAGGTAAGAGGAAAGATGGTGAATTACTAGATAAAGAGGTGTGTTCTGAATCTTCAAAACTCTAAGCATGTGAAGTGTGTGGGTTTTTTTTTTTTTTTTGGTGTCTTTCTTTGGCTCTAGCATAATTCTTTTTCATAGATGCTGGAAAATACTTGCTTATGAATAGATTAGGAATTGGCCATAACTAAAATTTATTTGTACAGTGTAGTCCTGGCCAAGTGAACAGGGTGTCTTTGTAAAATTCTGCCATTTTTAACAACATGGAATTACTGCTTTATGAGTCGCCCATGCATTCCGATGCTTTCTTTGGCAGTCAGGTACTCAAGTATTTCCTCGTCAGAAAAACTCCTCTCTTTTGTAGTTGTGGCTACTTTTAGGATCATAGAAATGGGAGCAGGAAGTCACAAAAGTCTCTGTAGACTTGGCAGGGCACAGTGGTCAGGTGCTTGGGCCCTAATACCATCATGATGGTGACATGGATTTTAAGAGACTCTGGGTAGGCTTTCAGGAGAAGAAAAAGATGAAAAAGAATAAAATGAAGGTATATGAATGAGTTCAAAACAAGAATAAGCACAGCCCCAGTAAGTGTATAATAAATACTTTTGAATGAGATGAAATGGAAAAAACAGAAACAAAGGGGTGGGGCTCAAGGCATGGAGTAAAAGTGGGCTCTCAACCATGGCTTTGGAGTCCTTGGTATAGATGAGCTGTACTTGGAGTATTAAGGTTTTGGTGGATTGAAGCTTCACTGAACCCTAGGCTATTTCTGGACATGTGGGCAAGTTCACAAATCTTTACCCACTGGTTTTTGTTTCTAGTTAGAATCAACCCAAATGATTCTTGCTTCATAAGTACTTATTATCATACTTCAAATATAGTATTGAGGAAAAAATAACTATAATAACACCTGTTTTTCTGATTCTGGGTCTGAGGTTCTCATATTCAGTAAAAGCAATTGCTCTGGTGTACAAAATATGTTTCCAAATAATATGAGAGACTATGCAACAGTTTTATGATGGGTAGAATGTTGTTTTATGATTTGATTCAGATAGAATGATTAAGAAGCCTCTTGACCTCTTTCTTCCCCATTGTCCTGTCTCTTTTAATTTTGATCCCTTTGGGTTGACTATACTGAGCAGAAAAGAAAAGCAGTCTATAGAATGAGTGCTGTGAAACAAAAGAAATATGGAAATCATTTCTATATTGTAGAGGAGAAATCTAATTACTTCTATTGATCATTCATCCCACTTCTCCTCTCTCTTGTTTTGTTTAGTACAGTATTTGGTTCATAATTGGCATCATTAGAACATTTGTGCCTCCTTTCACAAGGCACGTGGTTTGTTAGTCATTAGCAATCTTGATAGATATGTCAAAGAGAGCAGACCTAAGAATGCAAGTAAACTCTCTCCACAGCAGGGAAGCTGCCTTTCTGTAATTAATCAATTTATTTCCCTACAAATGTCATTGAAAATTATAGTTCAGATGCAAGTCATCTAAACTTCAACTGACTGTTAGTTACCTAAACCTTGGAAGAGATTCTTCCTCTAGAGTGGTAGTAAAGCTTTATTTTATAGGTTGTGGTGTATATGTTCAATTTATTGTATTTGTTTAAAACTGAGCACTTTTATCATTCTCTTAAGACCTCTGGGTGGGGAGAGATTCCTTAGTGATGGAAATAAAACTCTGAGCCTGTGTGTGACAATGACAATGGTAATGTCTTAGAGTTTAGCCTCTCATCAAAGTCAAAATTTCAAACACGATTGAACTTTTGTGCTCATTATCTAAGAGTGATCTTCACTTGTTTGGTCATCATCAAAAATAGCAGTTGAAATACCTAAAACTCTTTATTACTTGACTCTTCCCCCCAACCAGTATCATGAGCCAGTGAACATGCTGAGGGAAGACCTACTCTGGAGTGTTATATTCTGAGCTCCAAAGATGGGATTCGGGTAGCTCTGTGACCTGGCAATATCACATCTCTTCAGCTTCCACCTTCTGTTTTATATGAGTTGGTTGAATTTGGGAGCTTAAACTCAAATACCAGTAGAAATCTGAAAAAAAGCCTAAGATAAAAGTAAGGATAATTTCTGTGACAACTGGAAAGTGCATGCCAAACTGGCCTAAGGGTTTAAACACACTTAAAAACTCAACTTCAAATACATTTGAAAATATTCTACATTAGAAAGTGCATCTATAAGTAATATTTGATTCATAGCAGTCAGTGTACTACTCCTGGGCTATGTAATTTACTTTCCTCTTTTTTCATTTTTTGGTTCTACGAAAGGAAAATAAAAGAGGAAACAAAAGACCTAAATGAAATGCCTTGTAATAAAAAATAACAACAACAAAAAGAAACTCAGAATAAAGCAAATTATGTAAGGATAAAAACTGACTTAGTTTAGGTAGGACAAAAAAGATCAAGTGTCATAGTTAAATATAAGTTGAATGTGAATAGCTAGTGTGCATATTATTTTTGTGGGGAAAGAAAAAGTGCAACATAATCCTTGATGCAACATGAAAAATAAGTCACACAACACCATTAAATCATTTTACATTGTATTCTGCTTTGGTCTTATCTTTTAGAGGAGTCCACTTATGGCCAGTGACCCTTGAAGAGAATAGAGAAGGCTGAGAAACAGCCATAGCTTAAAAGAATGGAAAAAATTTCTTTTGCGGAAAGGCTACCAGAGTCTAATTTGATCATGGTGATCATGCTGAAGAAGAGAGGGGGAGAATTTGGGTTAATTGCTCTTCAAGGACAGCATGTATTTTCATGTTGATAATACAAGCAGTTTCCTTTCTTTCTGTGAGTGAAGACATTAGTAGAATACGTGACCCTAAATAAAAGCAATGGGGATATGACTGGGTATCAGGAGGATAATATCTTGCATAGCCGAGTGCATTTAAAATGCCAGTAGGATCTACTGAGAGGTATTACAATGTCTTTGAGGAGATCATCAACTAGAGAAAAGGCAAGCAGTTACTCTGGTTATCCTGTAAGTAGCTCAGAATCCAAGTCTGGGACTGTCTTGATTACATCACCATCGTCCTCCCCACCATACTTTGTGTATGTTTGTCTCTTTTAACAAGAACAGGTGCATCTCAGAGCAGGAGGACCAAAGCTTCCCTTAAGGTCCTGGAAATACAAGCCTCAACACCACTGAGAATATGAAAATCTCTTTTTTCTGAGCTCTGTTGCTCTGGTTACTAGTCCTCATTTTTATCTCCTGGTTCATGCTCTGTCTGGTTGACCTGACATGTGAGAAAAACTTCATTTACAATCTCCTTAGGACATAAACTCAAAGTGGCTGCTGTCTCTTAATTCCAAGCCCTAGTTCCCAGTAGAGCGACTCTGTTATGTCACACTTGAGCAAGTGTTCACCTTCATCTCATAAACTTACTTCAGGGTAGGGTAAGAGTTACTTGGTAGGAATAGCTACCAGAATAGGTGGTGTTATGGGATGAGTAATGCCAACCCCCAAATTCCTACGTTGAAGCCCTAATTTCTGTCTAGTACTTCTCAATATGACTATATAAGGAGATAGGGCCTTCAGAGAGGCAATTCTTTTTTTTTTTATTATTAGTTATATTTGACATCATTTGTAGTCCCCAGGGAGTACCCACCACCATTTCACCCATGCACTATCACCTCAGTCCCTTGTGCACCCTCTGGCCTCTTCCCTGTCTTTGCCCTCCCCCCTTCCCCTCCCCCCCCCCATGGTCCCTTTGGTTTATCCCGGCTT
>JAGFMF010012132.1:1732896-1751896 GCA_019455555.1 Galemys pyrenaicus | reverse complement strand
CCAAGTATATTATCATATCATCTGCAAATAATGATAGTTTTACTTCCTCTTTTCCTATTTGGATTCCTTGTATGTCCTTTTCCTGTCTTATTGCTCTGGGTAAGACTTCCAGTACTATGTTGAATAGCAGTGGAGAGAGTGGACATCTTTGTCTTGTTCCTGATCTTAAGGGAATTGCTCAGAGAGGCAATTTTTGTACAGTGAGGTTGGTTGAGGGAGTCTTAATCTGATCTGACTGATTTCCTTGCAAGAAGAGCAAATTTGTATACACAGAGAAAGCAGGGGTCAACATGCACCAAGGAGAGACCATGTGAGGACACAGTGAGGAGGTGGTCAAACTGAATGACCAGGAGAAGGGCCTCAAAAGAAATCACACCTTGATGGACACCTTGATCTTGGAATTCCAGCCTCCAGAACTATGAGAAAACAAATATGTGTTTAGACCATCCAATCTGCTGTATTTGGCTATGGCAGCCCTAGCAAACCACTCAGTGTCATTTTTGGAGAAATAGAGTTTATTTTTTTAAACAAAAAATTTTTTTAAAAAAAGATTTATTTGTGCATACAAGAACTGGGGTACAGGCCAGAGGTGGGGGTGGGTGAGTGAGAGGATTCTCCAGAGACAGAGTGGGGCACAGAACAGGCAGATTGATGAAACACACTGCTGAGGGGAGCAGTGGGTGAGGCATGAGAGATCTGCCTGTGCCATGTGGATCACCTCCCTGACCAGTGGCAGGGATGTGCTGCAGTGGTTGGGGTTTGCTTCATAGTGCATTTCTTAACCCACTGTGCCACCAGGGAGGCCCCTAGAATTTATTGAGGGTTGAGTGAATACCCCAAGAAAGCTATTGTTATCACTGTAATTGTTATCATTACAATTGGAATAGGTGATCCTTACACAGAGGCTTTTGTAACAAAGTCTCTGCTCCCCTCTCCCCTTGCTAGGAACACAGAATTAGATCCAAGTATTGTATTTTCCTAGGATTGGAACAAATAATGTGTCATCAGCTTCATACTAAAGTCATTCTGAATGTTCTCTAGTTTGTGTTTTGGATGGGGCAGACATTAGGGAAGGTGGGAATCATAGCATTTTGTGCTGTGTCATCTTAGCTACTCTGGTAGGAGAACCTCCCAGGACCAAGCCCACTGCTCCCATTTAGCAGCCCAGCCAACTGCTAGGTTTATCCTGCTTTGTTGTCCTGCCTTGACTTGACTACCACTTGTGGATCAGGGCCAAGGATGGAGTAAGCTCACGACCTGCTTTATACCAGTGAGTGCTCCTGGGTCTGGTTTTACCATGCAGTGGACTTTACAAACTCCTCAACATCTGTAAACCTCTAAGAACTAAGTGACTTTCTGTTCTCTGAGGTCTCACATACCACCCTCAATTCTCTGCTTGACTTGGGCTTTGGGATCTGCCTTGGGGATTGCCCAGTGGTGCAGGGTCAACTGTTATCATTAATGGAACAGTATTTCACCTACTTGTCACAAACCTTTATAAGGCCTCCCATAGAACTGGATACTTTATCTGTTAGCTATGAAGGTCAGAGTTTCTCTCTTCTGGGAGCTTCCTTGCTGTGTTGTAGGCAATCCCATTCAATCACACAGGTATTCTTAATACATACCAGAACCAAAAAAAAGAAAGTTGTATCCTGATCTCATCTAGACTGGTAATTCCTTTACCCTGAGATATTGATAACTTTCTGCTACTTCTAGAATAAAACCCCATTCCTCAGTGTAGTACCCAGGGGTTTCTAATCAGTCTTCTGTCCATCCTTCTGACCCTACCCATAATCACATGCTAGCCTTACAAATCTGTTGCCTGATCATTGCTTTCCAAATCTTTGCTGGTGCTGTTTTCTCTTTCTAAGATACCCTCTCCTCTCATCACCATCTCTTTAAATTCTGTTTATCTTTGAAGTATGATATATTCTCTAGAAACTTGTTCAAATTTCCCATATTGGAATGGGTCCCTTCTCTATGAGTTACCATCATACAGTCTTTATAATCCTGTTAGAGCCAGGCTTTGCTCACAGCTGCATTATTATAGTTAAAAGTGTTGACCTCAGCATCTTCCACTAAACTCTTTGAGAACTGGGTCAGCTGTTTCTTCCTTTACATTAACCTCTCCACTCCCACTTCCTTCAATATCCCATCTGATGTTTCTAGAATAATAATTGTCATTTATTGACCACTTACTATGTGCCAACCTGTGTGCAAAGTACTCGACATACATTACTTCAATCAGTAGGCAAATGTTTTAAAATTAAGTTGATGTGACTTAAAAAGGTTGAATAATTTCCCTAAGATTATACTGTTTGCAAGTGGTGGAGACAGAATTGGAACCCATTTCTCTCTGACTTCTCAACACTAATAATGCCTCTCAGCACTTGATATGTGCATGCCGAATTGGTTTGAATGCAAAAGCCTTTCATTTTAAGAACTTGATTATGTTAAGGTGAGCTCAGTTATGATTGCTGTTGCTGCCACTGCTGCTGCCCCCTGCTACCAGGTTCTTTCTGTGATTTCAAGCCAAGAAGTTTGCCTAATAGAGGCTCAGGATGATTAAGAGCCCCAGAGTGTCATTAAGGACCAAGGTGCATTGCTGATCTTGGCTCAGCCATGCGGTAGCTGAACAAAGGTGATGTGTTGGATGCATTCTCCATGCTAAGGAAAGAACAGCCGAATGTTAACCAGCACATTAATCATGCTGACAGATGGTCTGCCTGGCTCGGGCTCTTAAACAGACTCTTCCTATCTTGTATGCTCACTGCTGTGTACCTATTAGTCTGAAGAGAATAACATAAGATACAGATTTAGATGGGGAACCAGGGCAACCTTTTTAATAGCTAGAATAGGTTAAGTGCTTCGAAATTTTAATTGCTTTTATCCTAATTGCCCAGTACACTGACCCTTTTCTTTCTATCATCGCAGCCCACACCCACATCAGTGCATTTAAAATATATGCTCACATTCTGGTTCCACACCTAAGATGGTTCCCAGTTAACAGCTTCACACATAGCACTGAAAATGGCTACCGCCAACTAGTCAGGTAAGTATAAATTCTGAGGAAATTTGCTGTCCCTTGGCTTTATTTCTGTTGGCTCAGTGGGCAGATTCTAATTTGAACCAGGCAAAATTTAGCCTGCTTAAGGCTGGTGGGCAGGTGTTGATTTTTGTGACTGGGCTGCTTGAATTGTTAACACATCCAGATATTCAAAACTGACATCATTTCAATAGGAAACTCCAATTCCATTTGGTGAGGGCTTAGTGTCTTAGTGGGTCCTGTTTTGCATCGTCTTACAATGCCCTGACCCTATTATCTGTCAAAGTAGCTATTTATATGTTGATATTTGTTTTCATATCTTCTCTCTCTCTCTCTCTCTCTCTCACACACACACACACACACACACACACAGAGTTCCTTTTTATCTTACTAAGGCTTTCTCAACCCAATGTGCAATTCTAGTGAGATACAAAAGTTGATAATCATCCTCCATCCTCAAATGTTGTGGGATGTAGGAGGAAGAAACTTTTGATAAAGAAAAGAAAAAAGTGGAAGCAAAAGAGGATAAAATGTGACAGCTTTCTCCTCCCTCCCATTTTGTGTTTTAATAGGGAAGAGAATTAACTTGTATTAAACAATATTCAGCAGTAGACAGTTTTCATGTAGGTTCTTATTGACTTCTCACTCTAGTCCTTTGACATAGGTTTCATTGTCCCTTTTCCACAGAAAACTGGGAGCTGGAGTAAATCACAATTTTAAATGCTGGCTTGGCATCTAACACAGGCTTATCTGATCTGATGCTACCTTAGTTTGCTATGATGAACTGTCACGTTTCTCAACACATCTCACACAGCTTTTTCTCTGAAACAAACCAATTAGTAGTGAGAGGAGGTGAAATGTTAGTAGGAATCAATACATTCTCTTTCATTGCTGTGTTAATGGACATTTCTATGCCAAACTGCCTGAACCACTTTATGTACTCTCAGAATACCTAAGTTTGAATCTCTTGATCAATACTCCTACAAGTTTGGAGGGAAGATACCCACCCAGAGTAATAACCTCTTGACTCCACACCTACAGCATTCACATCTCTTCTGAGTGTTTTTTCAGGCAGAAAAGATAATAGTGGTTCAAAGTCAAGCCAATTGCTTGTAAAACCCAGGAGGTATGATGTGGTTGACATATTCTTGGCATATTTTGAATAAAATCCTCATTGGTTGTTAATATTTCAGTCTTCCAAACCTTGTTAGATTGGGAAGTGGGCCAGGTCAATTTGTAATCCTGATGACAGAGTCCTGAAACCAGACAAACTTCTGTTAATGATTTGGGCCAACATATTAATACTCAGTTCTCTGGAGGTCTGGATACAGATGGCAGAATAGACCTGAGAGGCATTTCCTGAAGGCTATACATCTGCTTAATCAATTCAAAAAACCATGGCTTCTTAAATAACTCATATGATGTCCCAGAGTTCAAGAGACTCCAGAGGAAGTCAAAGTGAAATAGACCATTTTGGAGTATGGTTAGTGGAAGATGGAGATACAGTTATTGGAAAAATTTATTTTCTTGGTAACTTACTGAAGAATATGAAAGCAGAAGAAGGGTGGGAGGAGAGAGGAGGACGGGGAAATTTGTATACAGTGAAATTTATTTTTAGTTTGCATTGTGTCATTGTGTATATTTAAGAAATAATTTGTGAAATCTTTTTTGATCTTTTATGAATTTTTTTCTTCCTTCCAAATGTGCTTTCTCTTATGTCAGTAGAAATTCAAGGTTTGTTTTTTTTTTTAAAATATTTGTCTTTCTAATGATTAAAATTGTTTATTAAAATCTGATTCCTAAAACTGGCCTCTTCAATAGACAGTGGGGTTTTGTAAATCTAGAGACTTCTCTGAATTAGCTGTATTTTTTTTCTGCTCCCCACTTTATATGACTGCGAGTAGTTAATGCTGAACTGGTAGTGAAAAGTGAATATAACTAAAACTTTAATGTGCTGAAAGATCCTATGTTTTCTCCTTTCTCTTCCTGGTGCTCATTCCCACTGCACAACTGTGGGGAAAAACATACCTCCCCGCTGTGCCAAGGCACATTCTTTTTCTCAAGACTGCAGTAGTAGTATCTTAGCTTTTTAAATAGTAGCAAAAAGTGTGTTTGATTAATTTCTAATGTCTTTGGAGGTTGACTTCCCTGATCTCCGGTCATAGTAATTGCATTTCCCTTATCACTGATTGGCTTATATGTGAGCAGGCGAGGTAAGTTTGCTAGTTTGAATTTGCCTGAGGCTCTCGGAATGCTAGTGTCTCTGAGGCTCAGTTTCTAAATCTGTAAAGTGGGGGTAATAATAGTATCTAACTCATCAAAAGTTGTAAAGACTGAGTTATTGTTTAGTAAATTCCTGCCACATAGTAAGCACTCAGTAAAAGGATAATTGTTGTTTCTTTAAAATTTTCCCTTTTGATCCTTTTAGGAATTATGCTGAAGTCAAAATTATAGATCCATGCAAAGATATATGTAGATATAGATGAAGGTTCATTTCAGTATTATTTATAGTTTCTAATGAATGGTCATATCAGGATTATTTATAGTTCTCCAAGAATTATCCAAGAATAATGAAGTCTGAACTCTAAGGAATACTCTTAAGCCATTAATATATATATATATAATAAAAAATATATAGACTTTAATGAAATGGAAACATCTAATGATATTTTATCTCATAAATAACAGGTTGTTTTCCAATAGTAGATTAAGATAAGTGGAATTACAGGTATGTGGAGTTAGGCAAGATAGCCACCAAAGTAGCAGAAAAATCTTTTAAGATATTATAGACTTAAAAAGCAATTTGTAACTAACAGTATCTTTTAAGATAGAAAAATATAGATGGTAGAGAAGAAAATAATATCATCTCTAACTCACAAAGTGTTAACAAAACTGGGAGAGATAACTTTGAAATCTTAAAAGGTATTTATGTCTTCTCTTTTCCTATTAACAAACTTTTCTTATATTCCACTGTGAACATGCAGTGCTTATATAACTTTTAAAGCTACTGAAGATGTGTGTGTATGTCTTGTTCTAGAGCCATTTGCTACAGATTTCTGCTAAGACTCTGATTTAGCTTCATTTAGCAGATGTTTATAAAGAGACTCCTAGAAGCCAGGCACTTTGTTGATGGTTCACAAACTCATATGCAGTCAGCTTTCTCAGAGTTTAGATTATATCCAATCAATCCTACTCAAAGAAAAGGGATATGCATTTGATGTGGTTGTCTGTCGTGACAGGGGTGATAACTGGGTTTCTACTTCCACATTTCACTTTGTAAGTGCACAGTGGCTGAGCCATAGCTGCTGGACAAATGCATATTCCATCAGTAATGTTCATCCACCTTCTTCCTTAGCACTTATTACATTGATTAAACATACACAATCAAAGTAAAATTAAAAGTGACTTCCAATGCAGCTTCAACATAAGTTCCCTTACCACCCTTGCCAATCAGATTGCTGTCCTTACAAATTCTGGAACTGCCTTTCCCTGTGGAAGGAAGCCAAGTCTATTTTAAGTGTAGTTCAATTTGTTCACTGCATTGATATATCCTCAAAATGGAAAATAATTTGTAGTCTTATTATTTAGAATAATCACTTAGAAGAAAAAAGAGAGACCTCTGTTTTGATTCTGTTCTTCTTCAAATGAGAAGGTGTTATCACAAAGGGAGACTGAAATTAATAATACTAATGATAAAATAAAAGTGAAAATTTAATGGTTGTCATTTATCTGGTTCCGTAGCACCTCACAGGTAATTAGGAATGCTGCTAAAAATCGCTATGAAATCACAACACTATGTGATGGGACGTAACAAAGCAAAAGAAACTTGTTTTGATTCTTTATAAAAACTGTCATATTTGTCTCTCTTAAGCAGTCTTTAAAGAGGTTTTTAATAACTATGCTTCCTTTTGCCTTAAGTCAAAAATATAATCAAGTAAAGTAAGTGTGGTGATGATAGTAGAAGGTTGGACAAATGAAAGAGAAGTAAAGAAAAAAAAGTCAGTAAAAACATGTCAGTAACACTATAGTCTATATTCAGGGCATTGTTAGAATTCTGAGAAAACCTGATAAAACATGATTTCGAATTGGTAAAAGTAAGTAGGAATATTGGAGTTTTGTTTTATATGGCTGTGATGAGATGAGATGAGGAATGTAAAGGCAGAAGTATGAAATATACTAAAAACAAAAAGGACATTAATGTTAATGGGTCAGATTCATGCAGTATCCATCTGTTGCTAGACATAACCATTCATAAACTTTTGATTTTTGCCCATAAAATTCATCTGTCAAACACAGCCTGTTGCAGCATCCTAAGCTACAGATAAGCAGTTTCAATACATAGGTCTTGGGTCCTCTGTTGCATGAATGAGCCTTGGATTGTCACCTGTGACAGGACATGAAAATACTAAGCCCACCTTAAAATTTTGTTTTTAGGCAAAATTAGGCAAACAAAATTAAACAGACATTAGAACGTGTAGCTACAGTTTTTTTAAGAGCAATTACTTGAATGCTTTTACTTTCATGATTTCCAGATTTAGTTCAGTATTCCCTCTCACTATTAGAAAACCTGGGAGTGGCTACCTTTTTCATGCTAAAATATCCTTATTTAGTGGTCAGCAGAAAATTTATGATGAAATTGATCCACATGGTAGTCAATCTGTAATATGCAGAACCTCCAGAAATACTTTTGTCTCTTAATAGTAGTAGTAAACATTTATTGAGCCCACAATATGTCAGGCATTTTCAGTTTCACATAGAAAGAGCTCTGGAACTCTAATTGGCATGTGTTATTAATATTTTTCTCATCACAGTATTATATTGAGGTAGATGCTATTATTTTTTTAAATATTCATTTTACATCTGATAAACTGAGCTTTAAAGAAGTCAATTTATTGAAGATCTCACAGCACTAAATAGTGGCATTAACTTAGAAAGTCTAAGTTAATGTAGTTAAATATCCATTGATAAAAATCACATGACAGACTGGAATTATCTGAATCATCTCCCTTTCACTTTCATTTAGAACAAAAGAAATTTGATAAGTAGTAGGTTTATTAATCAATGTAGATGTTTACTAAAATATAGTCAGACCCCAAAGTCTTTGGGTGGTAAAAGGAAGTATACTTTGCTCTTTTGTGTATGTATGACTGGGATATATGAATTATTTGGAACATTGGGGAGTGCTCAACCACAGCAAATTGAGATAAAGCATATCTGTCTTGGGAGTAATGAAAGCTTGGGCATAAGAAATTTCTTGTATGAGATTTTAGGATGTATCATCTGCTATTTTTGGAACCTATATGCTTGACAAAGAACTACAGAAGTGCATTCTACTGTGACTTTTGTGAGTTTGGTCAAGTAGCCTCATAACAAAGGTCTTATGAAAGACTGCATCAGACTCAGAGATCTATCTGTGCTTCAGTTTCTGTTCATCATCTTAGTAATCATGTTAGGTACTTAGAGTTTTTTTATTGAGGTAAAGGGGTCAAGGCCAGAAGGATCAGATGATTAAAGATAGGACTATATAGGAAGAGATCTGGCTGTGTTTTTCATTCAGTTGCATTTTTAAAAATAGAGGAGCTATTGTTTTATTTGAATATGCACAGTGTTTTGTGATATTTATATGCTGAACTGTTCTTAACACTTTTGCATGAACACACAGACAAACTCTGAAAAATAGAGTAACTTTGGAAGCTTCATCCTGAAAAACTTATGTGTTGATTAAAAAAAAGGTGCAAGGCATGCCCTCTTTACCTGTGTTTACTCCACAGTTGTACTTTTCTGCTGACTCTCCTAGCAAAGCTTCAGTAGAGGTCTGTGATGAGCTGCAGAGTTTGTTCCAACATGGTGTTTCGAGGTGTTCTAAAGACTGTGGTGGTCTTTATGGCTAATGGAAAGGTCCATTTATTAGTGTAATTGTTCTGCATGTTGGGCTTTCTTGGTTTATTATATCCAAAGGTAGTTAAAGAAACAAGCACTTCCATGCCATGATGTGCATGTTTTATAAAGAACAGCACATAGCCTCTGACATCATGTGGTTGACTTAGGGATGTGGTTCTCATCTGCACATCTTCTCCTGAACATTTCTTCCAATAAATACACTGGACGGTCATACTGGAACAAATTTAACTGTGCAAAAATAGAAAATCTGTTATGGTCTCTTCTTTTCCTCTTTTTGAAACAAATTCCTAATATACTCTGATCATTTTTATTTATGTATGTTAAAGAGAATTTTTTCCTATTTATTTTCAAAATATTAACATCTTATTTTGACTGAACATAGATTTTTATGGTGCTTATTACAGAAATATGAACAGTAGGGGAATATACAAAATATAAGTGGAATTTCCTTGCAACCTCATCTCAAATATAATGATGATGATACTAAAAAATCAAAGTAACATTAAGTGCTATGTGCCAACCTAAGGTTTTAGACTCTCAACAGATAAAAACTTTCATAGTTTTGTGGGATACGTGTTATTGTCTCCCAGCTTATGAGGGGACTGAGTGATAAAAGGTTAAAGGAACCTGCATACCACCACACAGGTTGTCAATTAGCCAAACTCTAATTACTATATTAAATCAAATCAGACTTGACAACTGGGGGATATTATTTAAAAAGCTTAAGAAAAAACTCATAAAAGATCACTATTGGATATCTTCATACTTTATTTAAACTTACAATATACATTTATATTTTTTCATTACTGATATAATACTGAGGCTGTTTCTTAATGATTCCTACATAAATTGGATTTTCTCTTTTTTTAAGAAACTGTAATGTAATTTTCTTTTTTTAAAAAAAGATTATTTATACATACAAGAGCTGGGGTGCAGACCAGAGGCATGGGGGATGAGAGGATTTACCACAGGCAGAGTGGGGAGCAGAAGAGGCAGATCGACAGAAATACACTACTGAGGGGAGCAGTGGGTGAGGCAGGAGAGGTCTGCCATGCCATGTGGGTCCCTCTCCCTGGCCGGGGATTGAATTAGCATTGCAGTGGCTGCAGAAGCCCTACAGTGCAGTGCTCAACCTCTTACGCCACTGGGGAGGCTCCCATAATGTAATTTTCAATTCTTGTAACTTAGTTTCTAGTGGTTGGTAAATTCTTCTAAGGCTTTTTTTTTGTTGTTGTTTTTAAATCAGAAAGTCTTCTCTATAAAGTATTCCCAAATTAATTCCCAAAAATAATTAGTTTAGTTTTCATTGAAGAAACTCTTCTATTTTTATATTTTACTACCTCCTATGATTTTAAAGAAACTAGGGCATTACAACTGGCATAAATTGGTTTAAACCAGTTGGTATTCAAAAATCACTGATTCTTGGTAAGTAAATACTTCAGGAGAGACCAGAAGTGCCTGGAGTTTATTAGCTTTAAGCACTCAACACTGCCCTGGGCATTAGCTTAAACTTTTTGCTGAGGGGAATGGAGTCCATTGATGCATTGGTTAAGTCAGTTTCAGATAAGAGAATTTCATTGCAATGGAGTTATCAAGCATGCTGAAAGGTAGCAACGCAGAAGTTACTCACAAAGGAGAATGTGTTTCTTTCTTTCCATACCCCACGAATCTAAGGATGTATTCTTACCCACTTCTTTTGTATCTGTTTCATCTTTCATATATACTTCACATACCCTTCTAATTTCAGTTAGTCTTAGCAACCTTAGAAGTCTTCAAAACATGAAATTAAGGAGTATAGTGAATGCCACTAGAAGGGAAAATTCTAAAGTAACTCCCATTGACTTGGGCAACATTTAAAACCGAAACACAGTAACTGAAGAAATTAATAGTATATATCCAGCATTAATTATTTCACTCCTCCTCACCCTAAGAAGGCCCAAACTTAGTAGCTGCATCTGTAAGGATCCATATGATTTGACTTCTGCTGTCCATTAGCCACAGAACCTGCCATAATGGGACCTGGCATTATGTTTCTGTGCTCCATTTCTCTGCTCTCATGCTTTCTTACATTTTACTTCTCTTTCTAAGAGCATCCCTTCATATCCCTGCATGTGCCAGCTTCTCTCTGGTTTTCTCTACTAAAACAGAACCAACAATTGCTTTACTCTGCCATCATTACACTGCCCACACTACATTGTATTTCTGTTTAATACACATCATCCAGATTTGCAATTACGTTTTTTGCTTATGTGTCACTCCTACTACAGTGTGAAATCCAGGAGGGCAGAGATGGGGTTTTATTCATCTGTATTTCCCCAGAGTTTATCATTGTGCTTGACAAATAATAATGCTCAACAAATATTTGCTGAATGAATGAACAAATAATCTAGGGAAAACCTGCCTTCTACTTCATTTCCCGCCATGCAGAGAGTGGGAGATACGAATGTTCTCTGACTTTGATGCATTCTTCTAACCGCTATGCTTCCTTTCAACTCTGGGTCGGGGAGATTGAAGGAGGAGGCATTTCAGAATGGCCATCCTTGCAAATCTCTTTTCAGCCTTGAAAGAGGGATCAAAGGCACAACCCTGAATTGCCTGCTCAAAGTTGTGTTATTACTTTCCCTTTGCAGCTAGGGACAAGAGGAGGATTTTATGTATATATTACCACAGACTTTGGTCTCACTTGGTTGATGTGAATGGTACCTTCATCCAGGGACTTTGCCAGTGACACTATCTTATAATACAATAAGGGGACCTCTGTGACAGCTAGGTGATGTTGAAGAGATGTATGAGTTATTTTATTAGGAGGAATGTATTCTCAGCAGATGCTGGTCTGTGTACATAATGTGATTTTTAGGGTGCTACAGCAGATACCCTGGTAGTGTGCGAATTGTACTATCTAGTGATTCTCAGGTTTATTAAAAGGAATTTTGAACTTCCCTATCAGTTCCATGGTTATCATCAGAAATATTTCCCTGTGATCACCTTTCAGTCACACCACACATCTCATTGACCCGACCTAACAGCTGACTTTAACTGCTTCTTAACAAGAGCCTAGACCTACCCCTGTGTACTTGCAGAACTCCTCAGTAAAGAAAAGCTCTTTGAGGATAAAAGCTTGTCTTTATAGTGTCCAAAGTGAGATATGCTCACTTCCAGGGATTCTAGGTTGTTAGTGGATAAAACATTTATACATTTTGAATTGTTATAGGAGTATGTTAATGTGTGTTAGATAAAATAAAACTATCCTAAAAAGTCTGTGACTTCACTTGTGAGATGTTCAGAGAGGGGCCAAAGTGGGTATTGTAGTAAATTTAAAGGAAAATGTGAAAAAATAGTATTGTTATTTAAATGTTTAAAATAATTTAGCTGATACTCAATAATATGGAAATCTGTGATTTGGTATATTGTGCTAGACACATGATAGGTGCTTAATATTTATTGGAATTAATGCATGAATAATAAAAATGGTAATAGTAGCTAAAATTTATTATATATTGTTTTGAGCCCAGTTGCTGGGCAGGAAGTATTATATACAATCTACTGTATATAATTTGATTCTGATTTATAAGTTTTATCTTATTTTCACTTTATAGATGGAGGAGTTATGGCAAAGAAAACAACTTAGATGGGGCACATAGCTAGACCTACTATTCTCTGTCACCAAACCCCAAGCAGACTTCTGTTCTGTGGATACCTGCATAATAGATACTGAAAATAAAAATCAGGTTTTTATTTACAGTTCCACTTGGTTTCTTAAGGAGATAGAAATATTTCAACATGTTAAAATTGAGTATAGTTTGTGCATTAAGTGGATGGGCTCATGTGGTTAAACAGCATATGAATTTTGTGAAGTTTTACAAGTCCCTGAACAAGCATGACTTTTAGTCTCTTCTTCTACCATCTCTTTCAGCTTCACTGTTAATGTGAGAATGTCATGTGACTACTTAAACTACAATTTCCAAGAATCTCATTAAGTGCCGATGAAACGACTCTCTGTAGTTATTATTTCCAGCTTTAGAGATAACCTTGTCCTTGATTATGGTCACTAAAGAATTCAAATCTACATTTAGGCAAAGCAATGTTTATTAGAGATAGAATGAAAGTACAGTTGGGAAGAAGTTCAGGAAGGCAGGGTCCAGGGAAGAACAACTGCAAGCAAAGGCAGGGGCTCTTTACTTAATTGGGTGTAGGGAGCTGCATACTCTGTCCTTTTCTGGAGTTTACTGAGCAGGCACTCCTGGGGTGTTGGTTTTTTGCCTCAGGCAGCAGTTTCTAAGTCACTCCCCCCTTTTAATGTGCTTCTTGAGTGTAGTTTTATCAGCTCCCAAAACAGATTGGGGTGGGGATCTACCTTTCCCACTCTGGGTTCTGGCACATATTGCCTGGGGTCTTGGGTATGTTGGCCCTTAATTATCTCAGACAACTTGTATGCAGTGATGACACTCTGCTTTGGACAACTGTGTTGCTGGACTCAGAAAGTGGCTCTGATAGTCTTCAAGACATAAATGTCAAAAGTACACATGAAGAAGACTCTGAAAGTGAAATAATTTTTCTACTATATTTGTTGATGAATTTACATATGCATATATGAATAAGTTAAATGGTGTAAGTTGATATTTATGTATTTCACTCATTGCTAAACACATATACATTTAAATTGACTAAGAGCTTCCCTCCTGTTCTGCTTTATATTTATGGGTTTGTACTATATCAGGCAAAATTAGCTATTAGCTAGAACCGTATGAATGGGCTAAATATCGATTAAACCTCAAATCTGATAAATAAATGCCAGTTACATTCTTGAAAGACATTCTCAGATCTTTGGGAAATCTCAGGATACTACTGGCTAATTTACTGCAATTGAAATCTTTCTAAGTTTATGACTGCATACATTCTCTATGACTAGTCCTTCCTCTGAAATCAGGATTAAAAGGAAGAGGGCATTTGAAAAAAGATGGTGTTATAGAGTTTTCTTAGTTTCATTAAAATTATAAATTGTTCCTCACACTTATGGTTTCAGTGTGGTTTATTTGCTACCTGTGATTGTACCTGAGTGTTACGGTTTGGAATAATTTCAGAACTGAGTGGTGTTTCTTAAAAGTTGAAAATTGCTATTTTCTCTTCATTTGTTTTTCACTTTTTCCATGCTAGTTTTAGGGGAGAGAAGGTCAGACTGTAAATAGATAATGAGGATCGTGAGCTTTTTTATATAAAACAAATGCCAATTCCTGACAAAAACCTCTCTACTATATCAGGAAAAACAATCATCTCATCATTGACCATTGCAAATAGAAGGGGCCTGTGAAAATGTTTTCTAGAATTCCTCAAAATGTGGGTCATAGATCACCAACTTCAGAAATCACCTGGAGTGTTAAAAAATTTATCTTTCTTATCTCCACTCTAACTCATCTGAATTAGTTGTATCCAAAGGAGACAAAAGACTAGATTTTTCAGTTTTCTATTTAATTTTTTTGAACCCTGGAGTTTGGTAATCACTTTAATTTCCTCATAATTCACAGAAATTTAGGCATGACACAGTGATGAGACTTACCGGTGGTAAACTAGGCAGTAAATAACAAATAATTCGGCTTGGCTGTTCAAAAACACTTAGGTGAGCTGCAATTTTTAATTCACTTGACATGCATCTTTCTACCTCAGCTGTGTAGTTAAATAACTTAATTACTTCTTAGTTTGATTTGACGGCCCTTTTCTGTTAGATAAGATGTGTTAATTACTCTGATGGCAATATGTGGTAATAATGGCTCAGTGTTACATTAATAGTTTCAAGATCATGAATAATATGCAACACCTCTGTGTCTGAGCCATTATTAATTTGTTTCACCAGTGCTGAAGTGTTTAAAATTCAGTTTCAAGCATGTCTTCTCAAAAGAAAAAAAGAACAATACATGCATTGAAAAACCTTTCTTTATTCTGTTCTTAACTCTGTCCTTGCTGCACAATTAACTGTATATTGTGCCTAATTAATGTGGTAAAAAAACAGTTTCTTTTTTTTTTCAATACAGGTAAATCAAAACAAAGTCTTTGCTGATAAGGAAAGAGTAGGAGTAATATAAATATTATGCTGTTATATAACTTATAAAGAGTCTCACATGACAATTCCATAAGTAAATTTTTTATTAGCCTGATTTTTTAATGTAGACTTAATGGTTCCTCACATAAAGACAAAAGCCTTGCTCCTTGCTTACATGATGATTAAGCAGTTGATCCCTAGTGAGAAGACCCTAGTGCTAGATTTGCCTGTCTAGCATCTATTACTTTTTTCTGGTAATCACAGCCTGATGCAAAATAATAATTTCCCTTTATCCATATGGGAACAATCCTTGGCATCCACAGTCAGACAGTCAATGCAAGGCTGACTCAGTGGCATTTTCCATCCTGGGAATTGTGACAGGCTTAAAGATGGCATGTGCTGTAAGTTGGTCCAATCAGAGTCAGTCCTAGGACTTTCTAAAATAACTAAGAAAGATAGATACTGAGAGAACTTGAAGAAACTGACATCCATTTTGCCACCATGAAAGGAATCTCTACCTTTATAGAAAAAAGAGTGAGGGACTAACACCAATTCCTCATGGCAGAATTTAACACCCTGAATCTAGGCAAGTCTAAAGTCACCTACTGTTGTTCTTCTTACCACTATATAATCAAAATAACTCTATTTTTTCCTTGACTATTAAAAGGTGAGTTCTTATAACTTGCAGCAACAATATTCCATTACTCCCAGTGTTATTTTGCAAATGAATTCCAAACATCATCATTTCATTGGATGAAATTTTGAGACGGAAAAGGAAGGTCTTTTATGGCAGTAGAACAGTTGCAAATTGTTTTCCCAGGAAACTGAGATTGATAGTATGGAATAGGATGAAATAAGTGATCAGAATCTGTAAGTCATATACTAACTTACTGTATTACCACATAGAAGAATGTGAGAGAGGCCAATTGAAACATTGTGCCAGTAGGAGTGCTAACAAGCTTTGAGAACTTTTTTTTTTATCAGCCTGTTTTCATTATATAAACTTTTTAAAAATACAGTCTTAGTCTGCGTCCTCTATAAATGGATGCAGAATAGGTTAAAATAGCCAAAAATTTCTTTAGGGAAACATCCCCATGAGATAAAATGGGGAGAAGGCTGGGAGAACCATTATACTATGATGTAATTATGATCCCAAATGAAGGAAAGAAAAGGGAAGAGTGGGTAGAAGTGGCCTAGGTTTTGCAAGACTACAAGGGAGTCCTCAAACCAAAGTCAATTGTAAGAGAAATTTCATATCTCCTAGGAATTCTCCTGTCCTTGAGTACCTGTTACTCTCAGATTTGGTGTTCTGCTAAGGACCTTTCCTAGTCCATAGATGTATGTCTTCCCTCTGTCTTTATGTGGTAGAAAACATGAGGGAGTTCTCTGGGTTCTCTTCTGTGAGACTCTAAATACATCCTCATAATTAAGCACGTCTCAAGGCTGCACATCTAACTACTATCATTGGGAATGGGTTTCAAAATAAGAATTTTGGAGTAGACATTCATTCAGTAGCCCACAATGATGGATTTCAGAGTGCAATAGCTGAGGCCTCTTGTCATTTTTACTCCTTGTAGCTGGAGGTCTGTGAGGTGTTTTTGTATACCATCACACATACTAAGACTTCCTTCTAAGTATTAACAGTATAATATAGTACAGTGAATAGAGCATCAAGGCAGCCCTATTAAAATCTTAGTTCTTTTACTTAACTATGTAGATATGGGCAAATTACTTTACTCTGCCTCATACATGAAATGGGAATAGCAATACCCTTATCAGTTGTGACTATTCCATGACAATGACAAAGCAATGATGGTGAAAGCAGCAAAAAATGAAGACTTTATGAATAGGCTTATTGAGAGACCTTTAGCTGAAGGTCCATATTTTTAGAGGCTACATCTGAGCAATGGATCTAAAATTACTGATTTTATATCACTCAGGAGTTCTGGCTTAGTCTTTTAGGTCTATTTCATTTTTGTTTGGTGTATTAAAGGCATCATTCTCTGTTCTATTCTTGAGTCTTTGCACTCAGCATTTCCAGTATCTGAATTTCTTTCCCATCTCTCTTATCCTTTATCTAGTTGCTTACTACTCATGCTTACGGTTTCAATTTAAGGCTAACATAATTAGGTAAAACTTCCCTGACCCCACAGTCTAATAAAGGTTCTTTTAATATATAGCCTCTAAAAATTATGTTCCTAAATTGCATTCCTTTTATAGCTAGGTCTTATGTTAGTATGTAATTATACATTTATTCTTATGAATATTTGATCAATGGGTGACTTTGATATGTGAGAGTAATGATTATGTCTAATTTTGCTTACAATTTAAATCCAAGGCCTAGCCAAGCTCTAGTTTTGAACACAATAACATTTGTTAACTAAATGAGTAAAATAAATCTGCTCTTCTCAATAATTGATGTCTCTTCAATTAATCTTTTTTTTGCCCTTCCATAGACTGAATCATAAGACTAACATGATGATACATTACTATAAAAAAGAAAATTGTATCTGACCAGTTCTCTGGTTAAAGTACTATTTGCTCTAGTTTTATTTTATTTTTATTCAAAGATGTTTACTTATACTTATTTGGTAAGAGCACTTAAGATGAGATCTACCCTTTCAACAATATTTTAAGTATATCATAATACAGTATTGTTAACTACAGGTATGATGCTATATAGCACATCTCTCAAAATTACTTATCTTATACTAAAACTTTATACCTCTTAAACTGCAACTCCCCACTTCCTGAACCCCAAGCCCCTAGCAACCACCATTCTATTTTCCATTGCTATGAGTTTGATTATTTTAGATATCGTTTTTTTAAGTAGAGTCATGTGATACTTGTATGCAACTGATTTATTTCACTTAGTCTAATGTATTATAGGTTTATCTAGACTGTTGTCATACATGGCAGCTTTTCCTTCTTTTGAAGGATGAATAATGTTCTAGTTGTGTGTGTGTATGCATATATTTTCTTTTATTTAACAATTGATGGGCATGTAGGTGTTTCCATATCTTGACTTTTTAAAATTTTAATTTATTATTTTTTAATTATATCTTTTATATTGTTGTATATTTCCTATAAAATTCCCACCACAATTCACCTGTGACCCATCACCATAGTCCACTTGTGCGCTTCTCTCCCGTTTTGATCCCTTCCCCCACTCCCTCATAGAATGTCTCTGACTTATGGTTGCCTGTTAATTTTGTTGTGGTTATCATATGATTATTATTGTTATTTTTTCCTAATCCCTTATTTGGTTCCCTTATATCCCTACTATAAGTTGAACCATTTGATATATTTCTTTTTCCTTTTGGTTTATTTCACTAAACATGATCCCTTCCAGCTGCATCAATGTTGCTGCAAATAGCAAGAGTTCAAAGAGAAACCGTACTGATTGGGAGAAAATTTTTGCACACAATACAACTGATAGGGAACTGATCAAAAAAATCTACATAGAACTCACATGACTCAACAAAAACAAAGTAAACAATTCAGTCAAAAAGTGGGCAAAAAAGCTAAAAAGATACTTCTCCAAAGAAGAAATGCACATGACTAACAGGTAGATGAAAAAGTGCTCAAAATCCCTTATAATCAGGGAAATGCAAACAAAACCGAAAGAGATACCATCTTACATCATGAGAATGGAACACATTAAAAAAACAGGAAACAACAAATGTTGGCGACATGTAGAGAAAAAAGAACTTTTCTACACTACTGGTGGGAATGCAAACTGGTCTAATCACCATGGAAAATTGTGTGGTGGTTTCTGAAACTACTAAAAATGGAGCTACCATATGACCTAGCAATTCTACTCCTAGGAATCTACCCAAAGGACACAAAAGCAATTTTAAAAAATAGCTGCACCTGTATGATTATTGTTTGTTTTTTTATTTTTAACATTTATTTACATATTTTTTTATTAATTATATTTGACATCATTTGTAGTCCCCAGGGAGTACCCACCACCATTTCACCCATGCACCATCACCTCAGTCCCTTGTGCACCCTCT
>JAGFMF010012132.1:1701584-1730803 GCA_019455555.1 Galemys pyrenaicus | reverse complement strand
TTTAGCTTTGGATGGTTATATCTTTCTAAAAACTTGTCCATCTCTTCTAGATTGTTAAACTTGTTAGCATATAGCTGCTCATAGTATTGTCTGACTATTTTTTAAATCTCTTTTGAATCTGTTGTAATTTCTCCTCTTTCATTTGTTTTCCTGTTTATTTGTGTTTTCTCCTGTTTTTCTTTTGTTAGCTTGGCTAGAGGTTTGTCTATTTTGTTTACTTTTCGAAGAACCAGCTTTTTGTTTCATTAATCTTTTGGATTGTTTTCTTGATTTCTAATTCATTTATTTCAGCTTTAACTTTTATGATTTCTTTTCCCCTGCTGTTTTTTGGATCCTTTTCCTGCTCTTTTTCTAGGTCCTTGAGATCCAAGATTAGATTGTTTCTTTGAGTTTTTTCTTGTTTGTTAATGTGAGCCTGTATTCCTATAAACTTCCCTTTTAGGACTGGTTTTGCTGCATCCCATACATTTTGGAATGGGGTGTCCTCATTGTCATTCAGTTCAAAGTATTTTTTAATTTCTTCTGTGATCTCCTCTATAATCCATTGTTTCTCCAGTAATGCAGGTTTCAGTCTCCATGATGTGGGTGGGTTTCTTGTTTTCTTTCTGTGGTTCACTTCTAATTTGATACCTTTTTGATCAGTGAATACATTTGGGATGATTCTGAACTTGCTGTATCTGTTTATGTTGTTCTTGTGGCCCAGTATGTGATCGTTTCTGGAGTATGATCCATGTGGGTTTGACAAAAACGTGTACTCTGACTTTTTTGGTTGGAGAATTCTATAGATGTCCACTAGATTCATGGTTTCTAAGTCTTTTTTGAGGGCTCTGTTCTCTTTGTTTATTTTTTGTCTTGTTAATCTGTCCATTGTTGAGAGTGAGGTGTTGAAGTCTCCTACTATGTAAGTGTATCCTGTAATATTTTCTTTCAGGGCTGATAGTAATTTTCTGATATATTTTGGTGCTCCTTCATTAGGAGCATAAATGTTGATGATTGTTGTGTCTTTCTGGTGTATTGTGCCCTTGACCATTATATAGTGTCCATCTTTGTCCTTTATAACCTTTTTTATTTTGAAGTCTATCTTGTCTGATATAAGTATTGCTGTTCCTGCCTTTTTTTTTTTTTTGGACCGTTGGCTTGTAGGATTGTTTTCCAACCTTTTACTTTCTGTCTATGCCTGTCTTTTGTGTTTAAATGTGTTTCCTGAAGACAGCAGAAGGTTGGATTTTTTTAATCCAGCCTGCTACTCTGTGTCGTTTTATTGCTGAGTTTAGTCCATTTACATTAAGAGTTAAAATTGATATGTTGGCATCTATGTTTGCCATTTTATCTCCTTTTGTTTTGTTTTTTTTTCTGCCTTATACTGTTCCTCTTTTTCATTTTTCAGGTGGTACTGGTTTTAGTACATGTTGCAGAATTTTTTGAAGAGGGGGTTTTATCATGAATTTCTGAAGTTTCTGTTTGTCTGGGAAAATCCATACTTTTTCTTCGTATAGAAAGGATAACTTTGCAGGATAAAGGATTCATGATTGGCAATTATTGTCTTACAGTGTTTTGAATATATCCTTCCATTTTCTTCTGGACCATAGTGTGGCCTCAGATAGGTCTGAGGTTAGTCTGACAGGCTTTCCTTTGTGTATTATCTTTTTCTTTGATCTTGCTAGTTTCATAATTCTTTCCTTGTCTTGTATTCTTAGAAGTTTTATTAGTATGTGTCTAGCTGAGTTTCTAGTTCTATCCTAGAAGTTTGGAGTATGTCTTGTTTCTTGTATTTCTAGCTTCATTTCTTCTCTTAAACTTGGGAAATTTTCCCTTAATATCTCCTTAAATATGTTTTCACTTCCTTGATTGTTTTCAGCCTCTGATATTCCAATAATTCTTATGTTATTTTTCTTTATGGCAGCTGAGATTTCTCATATTGTGTGTTCACTTTTTTTCCTCTGGACTTCTCTCTCTTTTTCTGTCTTGGCTCTTTTTGTTTCTGTATCTTCAAGGGAACTGATTCGCTCTTCTGCCTCTTCCATTCTGTTTTCCCTGTTTTTCTTATCTTCCTTTATTTCTTCCATTGACTTCCTTAACTCCTCTGTTTCCTTCTTCAAAGAACTTATTTGTTCTACCATTTCAGCCATGGTGTTTTCCCTATTCATCTTATCTTCCTCCATGTCTTCCATCTTTTTTTTTAATATCTCATTCTCCTTCTTCAGATCTATAATATTTTTAAGCAACTCATTTATTTTTTCCATCATGTTGTTTCTACTCTCTCTTTCAGGTAGGCTGAGGAAATTTTCCAAGTCATTGTTGTTGGATTCTTTTGTTTGTTTTTCCTTTTGTGGTGTGGTTCTCCCCTGTGGGCTTGCTTAGTTAATTATTATTTTTCTTCTCCCTGATGTCTGTTTTCTGATTTGTTGTATTTGTTGAGATACTGTGTTGCTTGTGTTGGCAGGCATCTTTATTATTGTTCCTTTTGGGGTATCAGGAACTGGTGGTCAATGAATAGGCAGAAACACCCAAACACCACAAGACAAACAAAACAAAAACAAGGCCAAAATAGTCAACCAACAGAGAGAAATAAGAAAGAGAAAGGGATATCAGGGAGAGGAACTATTATAGATAAGCAGAAATGTAAAAAGAAAAGAAGAAAGAAGAAAAACTAAAATTAAAAAAAATTTTTTTTTAAAAATTTCAAAATTAAAAAAAAATAATAATAATTAAAAAATTCCTCTCCAGCTATGCTATGGGAGGTGATGGGCAAGGTGTGATTGTTGATTTTATTATAGAGGTTGATATGGGGGTTCTTTGGGTCCTTTGTTTTAGTTTGGTAGTTGATATGGCTCCTTAGGACTCTTTTCTCCTGAGGATTTGGAGTACCATGAGGCCTTCTGCAGGGACTGGCTTTATGGGGTTCCCTTTAGTGCCTTTCCAAGGGGGGAAATGTGTAAATGGGAAGAACTAGGAAAGGAAAACAACAACCACCAAAACCCAAACCAAATCCAAAATCCCACATATAAAAAGGAGGGAAGAGGGGGTTGGGTAAGGATCTCAGGGACCCCACACTATTTTGTGCACCCCTATGATTATTGCAGCACAATTTACAGTAGGTAAGATATTGAAACAACCCAAATATCCAAAAATAGATGACTAGATCAAGAAGATATGGAGTAGTATTCAGCAATCAAAAAAGATAAACTTATATCTTGACTAGGTGAACAATATTGCAATGACTGTGAGAGTACACAGATATCTCTTTGTGATCCTGATTTCAATATGTATATCCAACATATCTTTTGGATATATTGATGCACTACAGAAAGGGGTTTATTGATTATAAGACAATTCTATTTTTATTTTTTGAGCAACATCCATTAGTTTTTACATAGTGATAGAACTATTTAACATTTTCATTAACAGCATACAAGCATTCTTATTTCTCCTCTAACACTTGCTATCTTTTGTTTCTAGTTAAGTAGTCATCTTAATAGGTATGACATGGTATCCCATTGTGATTTTGATTTACATTTCTCTGATTATTAGTGATACTGAACATCTTTCAACTTTGGAAAATATGATTTCTTCAACAAATAGTATAGGGGAAATTGGAGATCCATATGCAAGAGAAAGAAATTTTTATACCACATACAAAAATTAACGTAAATGGATTAAAGACTTGAATTAAGGCCTGAAACTATAAAACTCCTAGAGGCAAACATAGGGAAAAACCCTCATGATTTTGGTCTTGGCAGTATTTCTTGCAGGTGACACCTAAAGTACAAGCAACAAAACCAAAAATAGATCATGTCCTATTTTAGCATGATCAGAGAACTAAGTTTAGTATCAGAACAGTCTTGTTTTAGTACCCATAAGGCAAGATGACAGGCTAGGGAGGGAAATATGCAGTTAGGTTCAAATTACTCAAATATCCTCTCTGTCTGTGGTGAACTTTTCTTACTGTGCTTCTCAAAATCTAAACTTTGAGAAATGTGAATATTCCCAGCCTTCTCTGCCAAGATATTCAGACTTAGTAGGTTTAAGATAGAGTTCCTGAATTTGAATGTTTAAAAAGTGGGCTAATGGTTTCTGATCAATACACAGATTTAGGAATCTCAGTACTACCTCCCACTGATGATTAAGGACACTGTTATTATTATACCTACAGCCAGAACCAGCTTTTTCCTGTCAACAATGATGGCTTTCAAATATTATGAACTGTTTTTGAGTAAAATGATAAAAATTTTCATGGTAAAATTCTTCATGGCTCTCTACTCCACTCTCTGCCCCTTTCCAGTACAAAATAACTTAGTCTAAACAATGTATTTTACTTAATCAATCTCATTGAATATGCAGTGGATTGGATAGATTAAGTGCATAATATGTATTAGAAGCAGGAGCATGAGTGATTTTTACTGGAAACAGAAATATGAGGTTCAATCTCATTAAATGTTGTATTTCTATACCATATAATGACATACATTAATAGTAAAGATCACTAACAGATGGTAATTTATTTTAATTAAAATAAAAAATAGGGCCCCCCACCCCAGGTGGTGCAAGGGGTTCACCACTGAACTATGAAGCATCCACAGCCACTGTAACATGAGTTCGATACCCAGCCAGGGAGGTGATCCACAAGGCGCAGCAGACCTCTCCTGCCTTGCTCACAGCTCCCCTCAGCAGCATAACTTAGTCTGTCTGCCTGTTCTCTTCTCCACTCTGTCTTTGGTGAATCCTCTCACCACCACCCCCAACTCCCTACACCTCTGGCCTATACCCCAGTTCCTATATGCATAAATAAATAAATCTTAAAATAAAAAGAATAACATCAGCTAATATTATGACCAGTTTAGATAACACCGATATGTTGTCCCAGTAGACTGTAAACTCTATGAAGGTGGAGACTGTCTTTCTTGTTTACCAGTGCACTGCCTATTCTTAGCACTGTGGTTGGCATGTTTCAGCACTCAGTAAATGTTTTTGGCACACCGACAGCACAATTCCTACTCTCTCTAGGTACATGTGCACACAGGAGCTGTGTAACTTGCCATGTAAGTTGTAATCTCCAGTCTCTAAATACTAATAGTGACTTAATATTTTTTAGTGAGGACTACATTTTATTAATCCCTAATTATTTCCCACAGAACAATATGGATATGCCATCTTAGTTATATGTATAAATAAAAGTATTTGGAAGAGTGTTTCATTTGCTCATGAATAGAAGAAAGGACTTGCATTTTTGGTGTACTTTGAAGACTTTTCTGGTACTCTAACTTTGAGAACCACTAGTGTGAATTATGTCTGTGTAGTAACAAGTCTCACCCATAAAACTGATCACCACCTACCATTATTGCTGTGGAGATCAAGAACTTTTTTACCATTTTTTTTTTTTTTTCAGGGTCTGCTCTGGGCAAAGCAGCCGTGTTTCCCAGATTCTTATATTGTGAGACTTCTTTGATTTCTGAACCTATCTCCATTTAGTTTCTTCTGGAAGTTGTATAACTGCTATTTTCCCAATTCCTTTTTTTTTTTTTTTCAGGTAACCAAAATCCTCTTTGACAATGCATATCACCCAGATAAGCAATGTTTACAGTCTCAGCACATCTGTGTTTTCCCTAACTCTTTAGTTACTGACTTTATTTCTTCATCAATACATCATAAATAAAGTTTAAGCAGTGCGTTCATCATGTATTTAGCTCTCCAACTCCATGCAAGATATAAGTAACTAGAAATGTATTATTTTACCTACAGTATAGTGTTTCAGTCTCTGCTGTACATGCTGATAAATCCTGTAGTAGTTGTACCTGTTAGTTCAAGTTGTAGGTCTGCTTCAAAAATGCTTTACAGTTAGGTCCTTTTGTGGTATGGTGTGTAAGGTCTCACTGCCATTGAAATAAAAGTGTTGTGTTTGGGGCTTCCGAATACTAGGTTAACGCTTTAATTTGCTTCTGCATGTTAGTGATAAGTTCTGTGTGACTTTCATTTCTCACCCACTTCCAAAGTCAGTCACTTCCCATGGAATGCTTTATAGAGAAATGGTGAGGAGACAGCACTATCTTCTAACTCAGCGTCCCCCTGCCATCTTTTACTTTTGCTACTTTTGTTGGATCCCAGATTCCAACCAGTATTTAATGAGCAGCTGAAAGTTAGTGTGCCTGTCTAATTTCCACCTATGAAGTATCTGGTCACAAGTACTTCACTGGTTACAGTAGTGACCAAATAGACTTTTACAGAACTTGCCAAAAAGACTCTTTGTGTGCTGTCATGGGTAATGCTCACATGCATGTGAGCAGTGAGTACTTCAGGAAGCATTCATTGACAACACATCTTGCAGTAGCACTTTGTAAGATTCCAGAGGACCATATACCTTCTAAAATAAGTTCTTGTCACACTATATTGTAACTCTCTCGACTTGACTGTTTTCCGTCTACTCTGAACCATGTACTTAGGAATGATGATTTATTCATGATCAATTTTCCAATGTCTATAATAATGCTTATTTAATTGGTAAGGGAGTATACATATTGACTTTGTAATATATGAATGATTTTGTGTATGTATGTTGTATGTATTTCACTTTATTTTCATAAAGAAATCTATTAGAAGGGGAATGGATAGTTGATGCTAATAAGAGACTCAATGAAAGTTGTTTTTAATATGTTTCTTTTAATCATTTGGTAAAAATTTCCTTTTCCATCATAGAAGTGAGACCATCTATAAAAGCAATTATATTTTATAAGATGTTTTGCAGTTGTTAAGGAAAGAGAGCAAATGGTACAAATACATGTCTGTTTTTTCCCCATCAGTTACCATGGAATACTTCCCTTCTAAACCACTCTCTCTGAGACAAATTCCTGTGTCTGTGACAATAAAGTCCATGAAATAAATTGACTTTGCGAGAGTAACAGTAAATATAGAATATCAATGTGATCAGAGATGATAGATGTCAGAAACTGGCAGGGGAAAAGTAGAAAATAATTATCTGATAGAGGAACAAACACATCTATCTACACTGTAAAGTTAAAAAAAATATTTATAGTCTTTTCTATCAAGCATACTAGTTTGCAGTGAGTTGAAATATTTTGCCACCTAGATTATCAAGTTCCACTAAATATATTTGACTCAAAGTATTAAAATTGAAATGAAAACACTTGTGTCACAGATCAAATTGGACCTTATAACTAATCATGCCTCTTAATTTCAATTCTCCCTCTATTTACTCCTTGATGAATACAAGAAGATTTTTATGGGTGCTTCTAAGCCAGACTTAGAAAATCAGTTTGGAGTCAATTAAAAAAAAAAAAAAAAAAAGAGAGAGGGGAAAGAAAAAGAAAACTCGGTTTTTGTTACTGCCTCCAGGGCCTAATTTTTAATCATTTGGAGAATACATGAGCTCAAGAAAGAACCTTGGGAAAACAGACTTTAACAAAATGTTTTAAAAATCTTTAACTTCAGTAATAATAGATTCTAACAAAACAGGTAAGCTGTGCTTATAATCAAAAGCTTTCCTACCCTCATAGTATGTCTTATAGCCAGCTTTTGACATAAGTGCTTATAGTATGATTATATGCAGTATTGTTTAGCGATTCTAAGTTTTGAGGAAGTTAAGGAGTTTCAAGGAAGAGAGTGCATAATAGTTAAACCATCCATTTTAAATTTATTTGTGGAAACAAAACTATTTAGGGCAGAAATCTATGGTGACAATTTTGGCAATTTGGGGATTCTTTATCATTATATTGTTATATAGAGATCTAAAGTTGTTTCTAAAGCTGCATAACATTGGCGACCTTCAGCTGAAAGCACTTGCTCTCATGACTTATGAAATTTGGGTATTACTTGTTTCTAGTTAAGCCCTTCCTTTTGGCTGAGTGTTCGTTCATTAACTCCTGAAAGACATTTCGAGAATACCTTTATGCCTTTATGTCTGCTCCTCCAAGTCTAATGCTGGCTCTTTCTCTACTACCTTTACGGATAGCTTTATTGTTAACAGTTCTTCGTGTTTGTTTCTGTGAAACAGAATTTTTGCATATTCTGATGAACATGTAACTAAATGTAAACATGAATTTAAAAAATCACATAGGATAATATTTCAGACAATCTTTTTCATCTTGTTTTTTATTTACTATATTTTGGCTATATTTATTGACATATGTGGACTTGCATGATTTTTTAAAAATGTTGCCTTCTAATTCCATTTTATAGATGTTTTATAAGTTATAATTACATGGCTTCCTATGATGAGTACTTTGATTGTAGCTTTCTGTTTTAATAAACACTAGAGAACAAATCCTTAATGAACTTTTGAAAGTTTGATACATCTCAAACAGTAAGATTTCAGGGTGAGAGTGCCTATTTAATATTGGTAGAATAACTCTACAAAAACGTAGTTTTATATAAATTAGTCTTCAGTCAACAGCATCACACTACTCTATGTATAAAAATTAGTTGGCTTTTCCCCTCTCCCTACATAGAAGGTGAGAAAATTGAATGTAGGACAGGGTTTTTTATCTCTTGATCCCTGAAGCACTGAGCACAGTGCCCAATAAATATTTGCAGGAGGAAGAAATGAAGAATGAAAAGCTCTGCTCATATTTTAACCTGTGTTAACACTGCCAGAGCATTTTGTCAGAGGCAATATTAAAGTCACACATTAATGTGACACTCAGACAAGTTGATAATTCGTGAGAAGGTGTGTATGTGTTTGTGAATTCACCAGGCAATTACACACAATTTCCTCATTAATCTTATTTAGAGGCCCAGGAAGAGGAAGGAGGAATAGCTCCAGAATCAATCTCTTTCTCCTCTCTTCCAGAGTCGACTGTCCCCTGAGGCCAGCAGACTTACAGCCTGGTGATCTGAGTATGTGCAGGGGACAGGAAGGGAGAGATGAATATTTTTTCCTTTGCCCCAACCAGGTAGTATGTGCTCCCACCAGCTAAGTTCTGAAACATCCATTTTCTTCTATCATTTCCCTATGCACAGACAGACTCAAAACTTTCCAGCCTGACTATCAAGGCCCTCCATCATCTGTCCTCTAGTGTGTGTCCTGCTACTCACACCTATTCCTGACAGCTGCAGACCCTTTGCAGGCTTTGCCAGACTGTTTTTCAGGATCATTCAATCCTATTCCATTGTGAAAAGAATTCTCATCTTCTTGAGTTTTTTAGCTGGGAAAGTCTTTGTTGTAGCCTTTCTCTCTTTCTCTTTTTTAACCAACATCTGATTTCTTGTTGCCTGATTCATTGGTGTCAATGGTTCTTAGTTCAGACTGGTTGCAGTAATGCTTTTTAATCATTATCCAATTTTTTAATGAATACACTATAAATGTTGCACTCACCTGTAGTCCAGCTGGAGACACAGATGTGTTTTTTAAGACCTCCAATACTTTCCAGAGCACATACATTTGAGATGGAACTTGCATCCCACAATGCTGATATCCCTGAGGAAAAGACAAGTGGAATCTTAGAAGTTCTTATTTTTTTCTTGATTGTTCACTGGGCTGATGCCTATTTGGCTGATCAGCCATGACTGGCTCAGTGCAGATCTAATGAATGTCTTAGATTACCCAGTGACTTTGAACTTTAATTTTTATTAACTTGGTTCATTCAAAAAGCACCTTTGTGTCACAGTAATCTTTAGGATGTCTCCTTTCTGCAGGCTGATAGGATTTATTGCCCCCGAGTTGGAAAAGCATAAAGATGAGATAGTCCTCCTGAGAGGTTTGTCTCTTCAGGTTAGTGTTAATGCAGAAGTTGTATTTACCCACTAGATCCCAGGACCATAAAAAGTAAACCCACAGCTGAGTACTAAAAGATGACTCTTGTTCAAAGCCATTGCTGCATCTAAAACTGACACTGCAATCAATGAAAACATTTTATCGGCCCTCTTGGGTTTTGTTACAGAGAATGGCAAAGCTCTATTATGCACCAAAACAGCAACAGATTTTGTTGGTGGCCTTGAATCAATCTGTTAGTTGTATCTGAAGGAATGTGGGTATTAGTGAAATTGGATAGGAATTTTCAGGTGGTGCCAAGAAATAAGCTTCTACAAATAAACAAGCAACCAAATAAACAAGCAGATGTAAGTATTTGCATAGGTCTTGCAAGTTTGCAAAATACTTTCATATACATCATATGTTCATTCCACCAACCCTAGGAAGGGGAAAGTGTAATTTAGAGTCTTTCTCTTTTAGATATGAGGGCATTTAAAGTTAAGAGGGGTTGAGTGATGGGAAGTTAAAATTTTCATGCGTGGCTTTGGTATCTTTCATGTATGGCTTCAAAAATTACCAGCAAAGCTATTGTTGCTTCAGCTATAAATCTACCACATTCACGGAAGTAGTCTGAGCAGGAGGTTCAGTTTTTGGAATAATATGGACAACCCACATGGATAGTTCAATCACTTAAAAAATATAAGGCTGTATTTACTGGGTTATAGAAATATAAGAGTCAGGTGACTCTTAAGGGATTACTTATATACCCCTTTATTTATTCACTTAAAATTTACTGTTTTCTGTGTTCCATGAAGATATACAAATTAGTAACATGTAGTTCCTGCTTTTAAGAACATACTAACAATGTTGACAGTTCTTACTGGTTCTGTGTTACAATATATCAGGCAATGTGCTAGTCTTTAATATGCATTTTAATACTGACTTCTGACAGCTCTTTATGATATAGGTTCTCTTATTATCCATTGTTTCCAGATAAGGTCATTGATGTTCACTTCTAAGTTTTTTTGTTTGTTTTTGCATTGGAGAGCTGTAGTGTTGGCCAGATGTGTGGGGGGTGAGAGGAGAGGATCCACCAGAGGCAGAGTGGGGAGCAGAATAGGCAGATTGACTAAAATCTGCTAAAGGGAGCAGTGGGTGAGATTGGAGAGGTCTGCTGCATCATATGTGGGTCAGCTCCCTGGCCAAGGATCCAACTCAGGCTGTAGTGGTGATAGCACTGAGACTTAGACCACCAGGGAGGCCCTTCACTTCCAAGTTAAGCAGGTAAGTGACATATAAAATCTGGTCAAATTCAGAATACTATACTTTTTACCTCTATGTAATACTTTCTTCCCTTGCTCTGCTCTCTGATTCATAGTCTGGGGTAGACAGACACAGGAGCACATGACTTAGCAATAAACTTGGGGAAGTTTAATAATGAATTAATTAAGTACTGAGGAGAGTTAGAGAGGAGTTAACTTAGTAGATAAAACTGAGTTTCAATTTTAAAAGAACTATAGAAATTTTCTAGGAAAATAAGGGGAAAACACTTTCTAGGAATAAAGAAAAACATGGTTACAAGCATAGCGTCACATCTTAGCTTTCTACTTTGGGCTACTTAGAAAGTATTCATTGGTTACCAAAAGTTTATTGAACCTTCATAGAGTTCACAGTACTATTTCAGTTGCTAAGGTGTCAATGATGATGCTGGCCTGGTGTTGTTAGTGTGCTACCTTTAGCTGGAAGGTACTCCTCAAACTTTTATAATAATCAGATGACAGAGACAAGCACCAACCACTGAACTAGTTGTTTCAGTGATAGAACAGTATCCTAAGCTGATAAATTCCAATGTTAGTCTTTATCAACCTTCCACAATGTGATGAGTGCTACTTAAATATGCAAAATATTTCAAATCACTATGTAATTTACACAAGAGACAGTAGCATACGTAGGTTGAAAGACAGGGAGTATATAGTTACCCAGGAGCAGGATGAATGAGAGTTGTCAGCTGTCAAACAGTATGTTATTCTAGAAGCAAAGCATCTTTAAAGGTGGGGTTGTGTGGAGGGTATGTGGAGGGTCTGTCCATTTCTCTATAGACTTGAAGACTTTGAGGTCTCTTAATTGAAGGTAAAGTATTACTGTCACTCACCAGTGTTGGTATCATACCATTTAGTGTCTCAGAAAATCCTAACAACACCCTAGGAGTATTCTATCTTCTTAAGAGCAATAGAAAGTCTCAGTGCTTACTTAAAAAAGCGATGAGTGTGATAATCTGAAAAATACTTTGATATAATTGAATTCAATTCTTATTTTCAAATTGAAATTTTCCTGATCCTTATGGTCTATTTAGGAAGTAAGTGAAAATGCTTCTCTATTCCATTTTAGGTTGAAGAATTATTTTTATACTCAGAGCATATGCAGTTGTGACCTTCTGAACACTAAGACAATATGGGAAGATGCCAGAAATTTTTAGAGGAAGTCTGTGTATACTGAAAAATAAAGGAAAGTCTTTTGAGTACAAGACATTAAATTCAATACATAGCTTTTTTTTTCTTCTTTCCTTAACCCAGTTAAACACTCCTAAAATGACAAAAGGGTAATAAAATACTATAAAACTACACAAAGAGAGTGCTCCAGAAGATGGCACCAGATGAGAAATGTCAAAGATATTTTGGAAGTTAGAAAGTTAATGAAAAAGGTTGGGGGGAAGAGGCTGAGTCTCTTACCCTGCTAAGTTCTAAGGACACTGGAGATTCCAGATTCCTGAGTACACGACAAGGGAAAATAGCTGAAAAATAGAACAGTCAGACTGCTCAGTAAGTCATCCACCTTGTGCAGCCAAGTAATCCTTTTCCTGACTGCTGGATAAGTAAAGGTTTTCTTCAGATAACTGAACCAGGGATTCGGAGCAACAGGTTCAATGGAGGCAATGCTGAAATACCATGCTGAAAATAGGGGGTTACCTTAAAATCTACACTGATTCACATTATCTGCACAACCTCTATCCTCTATCCTCTTCCCAGAACTCTAAATATCTTCAGCAAGTACTTGAAGTGTTCTTCTCTAGAGAAACTAGTATGCCCAGCAAAAGTTGGGGTGGGGGGACACACTAAAAATGTAACACTTGATATTCTCCTGTGAAACAGTCAGAGCTCCATTTGATCATGCTGCTGTGGAGCTTTTCAGTAAATATGTTATAATGCTCTTAGTGCTTTATTCCTAAGTAACAGCATTTTAAAAAAATAATTATATTATGTATCTTAGGGCTTCCAGAATGAGATCAATAATATTAGAACATTCCAATAATTTATTTCATGATATTGGAATCATTGAGGACTTGTGCAGAAGGAACCTCTACTTTTGAGTTCCCCAGTCAAAAGCCCTTGAGAAATAACATGTCTTTGCTATCTTATGTGGCTTTTCTTCGGTTCTTCCCAAGTGGCCCCTGATGCATCAGTTATGTATTGCCCCAGTAAAGCTTTATATGAAACCACCTCATATCTCAATGACTGAAAGCAGTTAGCCTCCATTTAGCTTGAAATTGTTGGTGGATTTGGTGGTTATTGTCGTTTAGGCTGGTATTACTCAACTCATTTGTTTGTGGTCATCTATGAGTGAATCTGTTGACTGCATCTCTCTCCTGTGCTCCCTTTCTGTGAATCTTTGCATGTCTGGGTATTGCGAGATTTGGGCTGATCTAGGATTATTCATGTTGGAATAATTTGGAGCAACTCTGTTCTATTTCATTTGTCTCATCCTTCTGCAATTTAGTCTGGGTATATCATGGCAAAGAAAAAGGAGCAAGGTAAAACAAGCTCAGTGTGTGTCATTTTCATACCTCTGCTCATGTCATGTTTACTAATGCCCCAGTGGCCAAAGTATCATATGACAGTCCAGAGTCAATGGTAGATGAAGAATTGAGTCCAACTATGCTGTCAGTCTGCCTCATCTGGCTACCCTGGTCTCCCATCTCTCTTGGTATCTGGACCTTACTCTGTAAGTTAGGGAGTGCAGATTTTTGGGTTGTCCTTACCCAGTAATTTATTTTTGGCTTAAAAGAGCCCAACCAATATACTTTTTATCAGTTTACCTAAATACCCAAATCAGCATGGAAGCACAATATATTCGCCTTAGAAAGCCACTGACATGAAAAAGGAATACCTTAGAGGTTGAAGGGAACCAGTTTATACAACAGAGTTCCTGGTCTTTGAAGTGTGCATATGAAGGATTTAATCAACACGGGACTGAATTTGCAAATCCTCATGTAGAGTTTTGGAATTCCCTCTGACTCATCTTCAAAGTATAAATTCTTGGACCACAGGTAGGGTGGGTGTCCTGGTGGAGTATATTGCTTTCAGGGCTCAAGCTAGGTGACCTTGACAAATTATTTGACTCTGTTTACTTTTCTGAGAAAATGAAATGATTTTCTTTTAAAATACCTGTCTCATAGACTTAAAGATTAAATGACACAAATGGCTGATAGTATTTAGCCAAATTTATAAAATTCTAGACCAATTAAAAATGTTCATGTTATCATTATGTCAGTAACTTCAACTTATTCTGTGACAGCATTAACAATAATAATCACAGCTTTCATTTTCTGAGCCTATGCTATGTGCCAAATGCTATGATAAGCTCTTTCCCTCCATAATTTCATTTAATCTTTATTGGAATTCTATGGAGGTTATCATTATTATCCTGTCTTACAGAAAACTGAGTTTTAGGAAGGTCTTACTCAAGTGCACATAGCAGTAAAAGAAGTGTGATGAAAGGAAGTGGGTAGTCACACAAACATTTCAAAGCTTGTCTTTATTACTCTTATGTTGTACATTATGGCAATCTGCAGTTGTCCATATTCTGCATTCTCTAAAGTGTTCATCCTAGAACTAAAATTTGTGATGTGGAAGGAAGGTTACATTAAATAGAAGTCATGGTATTGTTATTTTTATTAAGCCCTTACTATATACAACATACTGCAAAAAGTGAAAATACAAATATAAGATAAAGTCTTGAAAAAACTGTACTCCATGCACAAAGAAAGTAAATAGCTTGTAGCCAGCATGATCGAGGGCAGAAATGGAGGCCCCTGAGAGGAGACTGGAGAGCTATACATGTGAACATGATATTTTATTTTTTGTCAGCAGCCATTTATTGGAAGTATACTATGAGGAAAGAGTAGGGGGAAGAGGAATGAATAAGGCAGTCCTTGCCCTAAAGGACAGGTTCCAGTGAAGGAAAGACACACAACACACACATACACTCAATAGTATTCCAGCATGGCAGTGGCAGAAGGCTTTAATAGAGAACTCCCTGATGTGATTTACTGTGCTTTGGATATTGAGGTGGGAAACAGGGGCTGAATCCAGGAAAGGATCCATGGACAAGATAACAAGTGACCTGATTCATAAAGAACAAGGAGAAACTGTATGGAAGAGTAGGAAATGTTAGTCTCTTGTAATCTGAGTGCTGAGTCATGAGCAGGCATAGCATATGCAGGAGAGAGTTGGAGGGTAAAGACATGATAAGAAAAGGATGTAAAGAAGCGAGCAGGGCCTAGATCATGAGAGGTCATGTTGAGAAAATGGAGCTGTTCCTTAGAAAATTCAAGCCATTGATTTTAAGAACCTGTTTGTTTATTGTTAGGCAGAAGGTAAGATGGCAAAATTCTTCAGTACCCATGTCAAGCAGGATTTACCCCTGTTTTCCATTAAGACTAATGGAAGCACAGAGTGGGGATGCCATTGCCCATCCACTGCCGTTCATCCAGCTGAAAGGCCCTTCCTGTGAGACCACATGGCATTCCTGCACCAACAGAATCCTGGTAGACAGGTTCTCTTGTGCACTGGGTCTTTTAAAAGCAGAACTGTTACAAAATGTGTTTCTGAGAACTTCTAATTCTTCCTCTTTGCCAGTGCTGGAGGAGCTAGAATGCTGACAAAGCAGCTTCCAGTACAGCTGCTGACCTCATTCTCTGGCACCTGTGACAGCAGTAAGAGCAATGAGCAAAGCGTGAAGATGTGTGCATGCCTGAACCCCAGTGCAAAATTGTGCACAAAGTCTGCTACACCAAGACTGGAACAGGTTGTGGATAAATGAGGCAACTTGGAAGCCAAGATGAGCATCTGCATTTTCATGCTGTGGATTTGTAAACAAGCTGCCACTGTGGATTCTCTCTGTCATCTCTTGCTTCTATACGACTGAAAAGACATGAGAAGTCTCTATACCCCTGGTCCCATGCCTGACTGGTGACCTGGCGGTCATTGCTGTTATGCTCTGGTTACATCCAGGGCATGATTTTAAAATTCTATAAATTTCCCACCTTTTCAAAACAAGTTGCCAGGTTTCAGCAGTAGGTGATCAGTAAGCCTGTTTCTATGGTTCTTCTAGATGAAAAAGACAAATTGTTCTACCAGAGTTCCAAGAAAGAAAGCTCTTACTCACATATTATGAAATCACTTCCACTCATATGCTTTCTCCTTCCCTTTGACACCAGCCCCGCTTGGATACACAAATCTATAGACACGTATGGCCTTCACATTCGCAAAACCACATGGAAGGAGGAATTCAAAGCTACATCAAACTCATGAAAGGGAAGATGTCTATGGGGTGGGTGTCAGTATTTGTACTAAAACTTGGTAATCATTATTGTATTTGAATTTATATTTATTTTTTTAAGATTTTATTTATGCATACAAGAGCTGGGGTATAGGCCAGAGGCACTGGGGGTGGGGGCCGGATATGTGTATGTGAGAGGATTCACCAGAGACAGAGGGGGGAGCAGAACAGATGGATCTATTGAATACACTGCTGAGGGGAGCAGCGAGCAAGGCAAGAGAGGTCTGCTGTACCATGTGGGTCCCCTCCCTGGCCAGAAATCGAACTCAGTGCTGCAGTGGCTTCAGAAGCCCCACAGTTTGGCGCTCAACCCCTTGTGTCACCAGGAAGGCCCTAAATTTATATTTTGCTTGATTCAGATAGTTTTCATAAACGTTTTCCTAAGCTTCTTCTTTGTCTTCATAGTTCCTGAATAACTAAGACATAATTTTTCCATGATTGATGCATCATAATTCACTTCCTTATAGTCTAACTTCTGACATTTCAATTTCAAATATTTGGTATTGTAAATGAATTTGTAATCAATGTCCAACAAACAATGGACATCTTTGTATTGTTAGTTGTAGAGTGATTTCTCCAGCATAAGTGTTACAGAGTGGAATTAATGGCAAAAGCTCTGAAAAACTTTATAGCTCCCAATAATTATTTTTATGTTGCTTTCTAAAATAGCCATGCAAACTTTTTATGCCAATAGAAATGTGTACATACCAATTTCACCAGAATCTCCCTAGTAATATCATATGATTTTAAGATTTATTTTAATTTTATTAGTCTCTTAACTAAAAAGGGTATAACAAAATTGCCTTAATTCTAAATTCTGTGGTTAGTAGGAAACATGAACATTTTCCCACTTTCATATTTTCTCTTATGTATATTATTCATAACTTCTATATGTCTGGAATCTGTGGTTTTTTGTCATTAAGTGTAATGAGTCCTGTGTATGGTATAGATGTTGACCACTTATATGCCATGTTAGTCGTTTGTGGACATTAACAACTTATTTTCTTGAAATGTTCTTCCTCCATATCTTGGCACGACTTGCTCCTTCTCATCATTATTTAGCTCTCTACTCAAATGCTCCTTTTTCTTTGAGAGTGAGAGCAGTCTTGACCTCTATATATAAAGTTAGTGCAGAAGAATGGTTAGGGACAAGAACTCCAGAGCCAGACTATTTGGATTCTTCAGACCTTGGATCTGCTACTTACTTTGACTTTAGGTGGAATGGGAATAATAATAAATGTTTTCTAAATGACTGTTATGATGATTAAAAGGATTTACATAAACAAAGTGCTTAGAACTGTGTCTGGCCCAAAGCAAGACCTGTATTAACATAGCATTTTTATTATTTTAGAAGGATGAGTTTCATAGCAAAGTGAGACCTGAGTTTTTAATGGATGGAGAATAGATGCTTTGAATTTTTTCCAGTCCTATTCCTACTGGTTTTGGGCATTTAATGAACATTGATTAAGAATTTTCTATATCACATCACAGTGATAAATTGCTTTGTTTAGGAAAAAAAATTAAAAACTCAGCTTAAATCAAATAATAAGAAACATGATGCTAAGTAGTAGCCTAGTACAGTGTACAGTGTGTACACTTTGGACAGTGGCTGACCTGAGCAGTATAAGCAGCCTTGAGCAAGTTATTTGATCTTTCTGTGTCTCATTCAAGACCTGTGTGGTTTTTAGGAGAATTAAATAAATCCAAATATGTATAGTGTACCTGGCACATAGTAGACTTTCAGTAGGCTACAATTGTTAGTACAGAGGTCCTTAAATAATGTCGTTTTGTTCAATGTCAACTCATTTTAAAGTTGATGGAAAGAAAATATCCCCACCAATGCTGAGTGAAATGATGTTAGTCAAGGATCTGGTTTTGTTACACGTCATTTCACTTAAAGTTGCAGTCCAAGAACCTATTCATAATGTTCGGTGAGACTTAACTGTACTGAGAAGAGGGTTTGTGTGATCTTTTTATTTTTTGCACAAGTGGGTTTTCTGTTACTGCCAAGGAAAGAAAAAAATCCCCTGGATTTCAGGAAACAAGTGAATTTGAACTGACCTTTAAATGATAGACTTAAGGATTAGAGATGAACTATATATTGGGGTAACATGACATGAATGAAGAATTTTTTAAAAATTAAAGTGTTGGTTTGTAATATTATGTATGTTTTAAGTTTATAGGTTTGCCTCTTCAATGTTACCATTCCACATTTGTCCCCAAAATACCTATAACCCTCTGCCACAGTCCATTGGAATCCCTCCATCTTTTGCTCCTACTCCCATCCCCCTCTGTTGTGTTAGTAAGATTCCAAGGGTTTGATTTGGTTTGGTTTCCTTTGCTTTGTTTTTTATATTCCACATATGAATGAAAGCTTATCTGTGAACCAAGACTTCTTTATATGAAAATGCAGGCATATGGGGGAACATGGATGAAAATCATGTACTTTAAAGTGAAGTCAAGATTGCGGCAAAAGAGCAGTAGAAAATGAGCAGAAGAGGCATGTTTGGGTTCTGATGGTGAAAAGCCAAAGGGTGGCTCTCTGAGATGCCTCCAAATGATCTTGATTTCCCTCTCTTTAATTAGGGCCTTTGGAACCAGGGCAAAGAAACATTTAGAAAGCACAGAATGACTTACTGATATGTGCATTATACACACACAGAGTAGTAAACATGCAACCCCCAACTTATAATGCAAAATTTAAAGAAAAATCTTAAATTTGTAAAAAGCATAACTGCTATATGCAATAAAGCAAAGTGCAATAGGAAAAAAAAAAGAGAGATACTGGCATTGTTCTTTGCAATGCACTGAAGAGAGGTCATCTCCTTTTATCTGTCCTGTAGGGCTTCATTTAGTAGTTATTCCAGAGAAGTGCTTTGACAGGATGATTGCAAGCTACCTAGGTGAGCCTTACATTTGATCAGTCTTGTCATCATCCATATCTCTAGCACTTACTCTTAGGGGCACACTGCCTCATGCATTGTGTGCATTACCTCATTTAATCTTCTTAGTATCCCTAAAAGCAAATGCTCATTTAATTCTCATTTTACATATAAGGAAGCTGAGATTTGGAGAGGTTGTACAGCTAATATGCAATGACAGTAGATTGTAGTCTAATAGATTTGGACTGCCTGTGTCCAAAACCATTGATCTTTGCAATCTCTAACACTAGCACTACATTCTGTCTTTGCATAGTTATTGTCTCATTGCTACCATCACTTCCTTCTCCCTCACTTCCCCAAGAACACTGCATTTCCTCCCTCTCTCTTTCCCCTCCTACTCTTGCCCTTGTCAAAACTTTTGCTTGTGTACTCAATCTGTCAACATTTGTGGAATACATAGAGTGTGCCAAACATTCTGCTGAGTGATCCTATATTTTTTTGTTTTTACTTCTCCATAACGCTTGCTGTAGTTACTGGCAGAAAGTGCTCTATACATACTTGGTGTTTTTAGTTGTGGTACACTAACCCCAGGACTTGAATAAATATAGGTTCTTTTAGCTGACACTCATAGATAAGGGAACCACTTTTGACTGCTTTCCTTCTTCTTATCTTCCTCTTCCTCCTTACTTTTCTTCCTTCCACAAATATTTGTCATATGAGTGTTCTTTACCAAATACTTTTGCTGGGGCTAGAGGTTCTGATAAAATGCACAGTGAGACAAATGTAATTAAAACATATTTCTGATTCACAGCCAGGTGCAGTGCACACCTCCCAGAGGCAACTGCACAATATTTATCCCTCCTTCAGTACTTAGTAAGATGATGCTTGTCAATGATGCCTTTATACAAACACCCAGACAGAACTAAACAATTGGACAAGGACAGCAATATTAAATGATGGGGGAGAAGATTTTGGGTAACTCTCATCATTGACCAAGCCTTTGAAGCAGGCAGCAGTTGAGATCCTATAATCATTCTTACAAACCCATGTCTTGATCAGGTGGATTTAGAGAGGAGAATTTATTGTGAACCTTGAGAGGTGTATCAGGCTATTCTGGGGACATAGAGCACCCTACCTGAGTGGGTCCAGCAACTCCAGCACGTCATGTTTTGTAGCAACATGATTAGACAGCTAATGTGAATGGTTGATAGGTACAGGAAGCCCCTTTTTTCTTTCTGGGAGGGGGTAGCAGCAGCCTGAGGGCTTAGAGTAACAGTTGGACACCACCCACAGCAAGACACACCCACCTTGCTCACTTGGAAGAAACAATATTTGTAAATCAGACCTGCAAATCAGGGGAAGTTCTGATGGAGATTAGGCAGTACACTATAAAAAGTTATTCCTCTTATGGGGTCAGATAGAGACATGGTAGATTATTCAGAAAGTGTGTCTGGAACTGTGATGACTGGTAGTTAGGGCTGTCATGACAAATTTCTACAGAGTAGCTTAATAACAGAAGTTTCACTTTTGTTATTAACCATTCCATAAACCTTTCTCTATTATGGACTGGTGTGCATAGCAGAAGACCTTCTATTGTCTCAACAGAGATCTGAACATCTGCAATGAACAGGGCTCTAACCTAGGTAGAATAGCTTAGTGTCATTACAACCAAAAAAAAAAAAGAATTTCCAAATTATTAATCTTTAATTTCAAAAAGCAGAACATCAAAGGCAGCCTTTCTGCCCACCTGTGTCTATGTGGTGCTCCCCCTTGTCTCCAACTTTCTCCCTTTGCAGAGCAGCAGCCCTTTTGCCCGCCTGTGACTAAGCAGGCCTCTCTTTTAGCAATCTGTCCCTTTCAGGGGCAGCTCTTTCTGCCTGTTTATGTCTATGCAAGTATCCATTATTCTTTCCCCCAAGCAGAACAGTTTGTCTAAGTTTATCTACTGCTAATGGGTGAATTAATGCATTTTGAGAAGGGACCTCTGCAGTGTGATCTCCTGTTTCCCAGCCACAGCAGGACATAGTTTGGATTTTAGGGATCAGAGTATTCCTATTTTCCATAACTTATGCTCATATATTTTTTATTAAATGAACAAGCTGAATGTGGCTAGCCCCACAGGAAATGTAAGTGCTGTTCTCTCACTCTTTGTTAGCCATTAATAGCACACATTTGTGTAACAATGGGATCCATGAATTGGTTTCATACAGCTTCTTATATAAGTCATTTCATGGAAATTTTCCAGTAGCTTATTATTGCCTTCACCTTCCTTTCAGAGATCTCCAGGGAATATCTGAAATATGGGACTGGCCACAAAGTTATATTATGTTAAGAAGTTTAATTAGCAGAAAATTCAATATAACACATATGTCACACATTAATTTTTATGTGCTGCATGCAGATTAGATATTGAGAATTCCTGGGTGATTTCAGTCTGCAAGTCCTTTTCCTCAACCACATTACTTACATTTTACTCCTCTCCCGGAGGGATATAAGACCTTGGGGTTACCCTTGCTCTAATTCATTGATTAATTTGTTCAAAAGATATTTTCTGAGCACCCCTTTATACCAGTCTTGAACAATAATACAACAATCAAGATAGGTGGGGTGTTGCTCTTATATGACTTAAATTCTAGATCAACTATTTAAGGGATGTGTCTGTGGTGATGGAAATGTTATCATATGACTAGATTAGATAATGATTTGCTGTCCAGTGTAGTAGCCACTAGCTACGTGTGGCTGTTGAGCACTTAAAATACGGATAATGTAACTGAGATGCTGAACTTTCTGACTTATTTAATTTTAATGGTTTTAAATTTAAATAACCACACAAGTCTAGTAGCTATCATATTAGTTAACACAGTTCCAGAGGGAGAGACAAGCTTTTAACAGATAAATGTGAAGCCAGTGTATATTCAGACTGTGATAAGTGCTAGTAAGAACATGCACAGGTCATGTGATGGGGATTAGGGGAGGAGGTTGATTCCAGGTTGGGGGATCAGGGCAGCCTCTGAGCAGGTGACCTTAAATTGAGACCTGAAGGATGGATGTGAAGAAGCCGACTTCTGAGGAAGAGGATGTTGGGTAGAGAGCACAGCAATATGAAAGTCCAATCTTAGTTTTCTAAGAAGTGCACTGAATATCTGTCCCTTCCCAGACCCACACCTGGGCTGCAGGGCTTGCTCTTTGGATGAGAACTCCCCTGTGGGAGAACTGGTTCTACTTGGGAAATGCACCAGACTTCAGAGTATCTATGGAGACCCTATCATTTCTCCCCCAGTTGAGCTACCATCTCTTCTCTGACCTGGGCCTTGAGTTGACCCTACATCTTGGTAGTTCCAGTTATGTTTCTATAGCTTCTCACACACCAGGTGTCTTCAGGCAGCACAGTAATACTTGCTGTCTGACCTACTTTCTATACCTAAGCCTTCTCTGATTTCCTGGGGGAAAGAATTTAGTTCCTTTCTCTGACTCAATTCTTTATTCACATTCCAATGCCTGTAACTTTTCTCTTCCACCTCCTCCACCCAGCTCAAGTCCTCATCTGTCCCCTTCCTGTCTCACCTCCTATCTCTAATCAGTTCACTGGTTTCCCTATAGCATCTCCCAAGGTATTGCTGTGTTTCTGTTTCTAGTGTTGTCTTTCCATAGCATTGCAGAGCACTTGCACATAAAAAGACATATTTGATACTGTGTAGCTGCTGTTGTCAGTGTTAATTATAACTGTCAGTCATTAGCAACCCCCATTTTTACAAAAGAAGACAAACAGGATGTTGAGGGAATTTTAGTGCCATGGCCCAAATTACCAAATTCAATACTTTTCCCAAATACTCTATGGTCTTCCTTATCTTGTTACTTTAACAGTTGCACATGGAACTTCTCAAATTTGAGAGTTTATGGAACCCCCCAAAATTGTCCCTTTTCCAAATTTTAGAAGCTCTATAGCTTTTTCTTTTCCAGTGATTACTCCCAAAGCCCTGGTCAGTTCCAGAAGTGGCATTCAGAATAACTTAGGACATGATTTATAATTTAAAAAATATTTTAACATTATTAAGATGTTAAATTAAAAAATTCCATTTGAGGACTCTTGGATCTTAAAGAACATATATTTTTGTAGATTACTGGAGGTCGAGGGATATTGATTTGTTTGTTTATTTTTTTTTAAGATTTTTAAAAAATTTATTTATGCATACAAGAGTTGGGATACAGGCCAGAGCTGCAGGAGGTGAGAGGATTCACCAGAGACAGAGCCGGGAACAGAACAGGCAGACTGACCGAAACACACTGCTGAGGGGAGCAGCAGGTGAGGCAGAAGAGGTCTGCTGTACCATGTGGGTCCCCTCCCTGCCCGGCAGCAGGGATTGAACTCGTGCTGCGTGGCTGCGGTTTGCTTCATAGTGCCTTGCTTAACCCACTGCACTACCAGGGAAGCCCCTGTTTGTTTATTTTGGTCCTTCATCCCATTAAGAGAAGCAGATCCTTCTTCCATCAACTCAGTACCTCTCAGCTCCACACTTTCCTCTGGCCTGTGCAGTGTCACAAGTCAAAAGGGAGAGTAACCCAGATGCAGGGGCTAATAGTTACCTGCGTGATCGAGGAAGGCTTCTCAGTTTTTTGCTTTCAAAGTTGGGCTGTGACTGTTCTTCCTACCCATAGGGATGCTCTGGTTCACAGGAAAATTGTTTTTGGACTAGACATGTCAGTCTGGACTGGTGGGACTCAGACAGCAATTCTGTGTATGGAGCCAAAAAATAAAATCAGTGCACATTTTTTGTACATCTTTCCTAATTCATAAACACTGAATTATCATTAAAGCTGACAGGTGTACAGAACTACAGAACAAACATAGTATATTGTTCTGATGTGTGACCTTAGGCACACGTACCTCTCTGCTTCTGTTTACTCATTTGTAAAGTGGAATAGTAATGGTCCTTATCAGGCTGATTGTTTGCTATTAAATGAAGTACTGTATATGGAGCACATAAATAGTTGACAAGGGACAGCTACTCTTATCTCTGTAAAAGATATGGATTACTATTCAGTGTAAGAATATCATAACCATTTCTTTTTTCTGAATTAAATTAAATCCAAATTAAGAAAATATTCACCAAGATTGCCAAGAATATCTACCGTTAGACTGTTTTATGGATATCCTCATCCAGCTGTATCCTAAACTATTATAAGGTAGTTTCAAAATTAAATTATAATCACGCAGATGGTAATTTTTTACAAAAGACAAGTCTGAGTTACACGGTTAGTGTCTTGTCCCATTTTACTTGGTAAATAGTTTTAATCCCTGATGTTCTTCTTTCTAGAGTAAATCCCAGTAAATAAGGATTTAGTGATTATAGCCACTTCATGTGGGACTACTGACTCTTAATACTCAGAGCTTTGAGGGTGCATGTTCAGAAAAGAAAACATAGTTTGCAGTGTCAAGGAATTGATGTTTTTATGAGATTGTGGTTTTCTCTTTTGAGGTAAACGTGCATAGATCATTCAATTTTTTTCTTTTTTTTTTCATCCTCTTTATATTTTCACAGGCAGGAATTATTATTTCTTCTCTCTATTAGATATGTTACTCTTTGCTGAGACCTCAGATATCTTGTTTGCTTATTAGAGAGTATTGAGTGGTATGTGACTTACATAAAATTTCAATGAAATACAACTACTCCTAAATTCAGGTACGTAAGAAAAATTAATTTGGTAAGAAGCAAGAGAACCATATCTCACTATTAAGATCTAAACACCACTGCTTTAAAAATAGGTTGCAAAGTAGAATAGAGTATGTATATCCAATGTGTGGTAAGATAGAATGCTAGTGATCAGGAACTCATATTCCATTAGAAATGTTTTAATAGAGATGATTTTTGATCCTTAGCTTTACTCTTTGTCTTCATGTCTCTCCTTTTTAATATACTTATGAGCATATTTTGATCATCCTGTGCAAGGCTCAATACTGTATAGGGATAGGTCAGAAAAGGGTTCCAGTCTATAGGGCATCCACTCTGGAGAGCAGACGCATCGTGGACTGGCTGACAATGAAATATGATGTAGCAACAACAGTGGGTTATGACCAATGTGCCACTTATACAAAAAAGAGGACATATTTAATTATTTCTAAGGGAGATTTTTCAAGGAGTTGACAAGGGTCTTAGGCCTTAGATAGTGGGCCTTTACCATACCAAGAAGGACAGGTTGGGTAAAGAGCATTTTAGTTAAAGAAAATCCATGAACAATGATCTGAAGATTACTGAAAGTGTGAATCATGTTGGAAAATATAAAGTTTTTCATAGGCACCTCCCGGATGGTATCTGGGGTTAAGTCTCAGCACTATCACTGCAGGGGCCGGAGTTTGATCCCAGCCAAGGAGCTGGGCACAGTAGACCTCTCCCATCTCAACCAATGCTTCCCTTAGCAGTACATTTCAGTAGATATGCCTGTTCTGTTCCCTACTCTGTGTCTGGTAAATCCTCTCATTCCACACGCCTTGATCTACACCCAGTTCTTCTATGCAAAATAAAATCTTTAAAAAAGAATTTTTTTTTTCATAGAGAGGAATAGCCTGATGAAGGATTAGGAAACAATGAATAACTCTGGAAAAGGGAGGCTAAGACTAAATGTGAAGACTTATTTTTGCTATACTACTGGATTTTAACTTTATTTTGCAACCTAATAAGGAGCCAGCAAACATTTGGAAACAGGAACATGATATGATCATATCTCCTTCTTAAAAGTACAGTAACATCAATGACAAATAAATAAGCTTGGACTGTTGATTCTTTCTAGCTTGGGGACTAGTACCAAAGATGAGAGGAAGGCAATCAGAGTGGACTATGAAATGACTGCAGATAGTAGAAAATTTTAAGGTGCATACTAGATATTTAATGAAGAAATAATGAGAAAATTTTAAGGTGCATACTAGATATCTAAAGAAGAAATAACTGAGCAAAAATATGGAAATCAGTGGTATCAGCTGATACCCTCTTCCCACCCAAAACTTTTGTGATACATTTTATCTTATTCTCTCACCTTGGGACTACTTGGAAAACTTTTTTGATTATCCTTTTTATCTCCAAGTTTTCAAGTCTTCCAGCTTTTCCGTCCTTTAAGGTAATTTTTCTTTGTTTTTTATGGTAGCAAAACCTAACTGACTGAGTTTAGTCTCTATAGAACTCTGAATTGTGGATGCTAAAATTTACGATAGCGTGATTACGGTGTGCCCTGTTTTGGAAAAAAATGGAGATACTTAATTTTTCATCTGTTTCAGTGGCAGTACTCACTATGATTTGAGATCAAAAGGTAGAACAAAATTATTTTTGAATTATTTTAGCATGTAGAATCTGAATACTGAAATGATTTATGGAAATAAATCATCTGATTTGACAGTAATGGTTTTTGAGCCTCATCTTCTAGCCATTTATTTTTAACCTCTCTGGATATCCTCTTTCTGCTGATATTAACACTCACTTCTGAAGCCAGTGAGCTGTCTCCTTTTAAATACTGAATCAACCAGCAAATCACATTTAATTAGACTTTGTTCATTCCACTTAGCCTTTAAGAAGGTAACATGTCTTTTAAACTGCACAAACTTGATGATGTAAATAAGAAATGAACCTGACAAATTTTAATAGATGAAGAACAGGACTAATGTTTGCCAAAACATGTCAGAACTCTTAGAAGTAGCATCTGCCCTAAATATCCTGTGCAGACCCTGGTGTGTTCTTGGGGAAGGAGGGCCCAGTGAGCCTATAGTGAGAGCTCTTTAAGTAAACTCCTTTCACTGTTCTACCCTGTTCTTCCCCTGCTTGGGGAACACTCCAGCTTATTACAGGTGAGCACAAATAACTTCCAGGTATCTTTGCACTGTTTCTCCAGAAAATACAGAATGGAGAATTGAAAAGGTGAAGAGGGAGCTGTGTATTGGTTAAAAATGAAGCATTAGGGGCAGGCAGAGAGACCTGTAGGATTCTTGCCATTGCTTCACTCTAGCTATGGGACTCAACATAATTTTCATTCTCTAAGCATCAGGTTCTTCACTTCTCAATTGGGTTTAATACACTGAATTTATATAATGTCATTATTGTGAAAATTAAATTTAAAAATGCATGCAAAGTGCACAGACCAGTGCTTCATATATTGTAATGATTCTGTAATAATGTGCATATTATTGTCATGCATTTGTATCTGTATAACATCACTTGAGAAGCATTAGAGAGTCCCCTAGTTCCAATATTTCTTGCTGTTGTTTTATTACTGGAGAGATTTCCTAGATTTAAGGAAATAGCATACAATGATATCAAAAGATATGCAAATATGTGCAAAATACTGAATCTGTATAGGTACATATTCTGTAATCTTGTATATTTGAATATTAGCATAGAATAGAAGTAGGGGCTTAAAATCTGGTAGTTGTTTTAGAAATAAAAAATGAAACATATTTACTTGTTCAGAAAAATTTAAGCAGTTAAGATACATACATACATACATATATACACTCTATATTTTCTTGACTTGAACTCACCCCCAACTGTAAGACATTATAATTTATAAATAATATTTATAATTTATAAATAAAATAATATTAAAGGAAAATAGAGGTTTAATTATATATAGATGCATATTTTAAATATAAGGTGAGTTCTGATTTCAGAATTGTAGGGCAATTTTACACTTACAACTTATAACTGAGAAAATATGGCAGTTAAAACTGAATATCTTATGTTAGTTTTAATACCTGTACATAGCTGTTACTAACTATTGAATATCTTTCTAAGCTCTTTAAAACATGTGCATTGTCTATAACTTACACATATATTTATGTAACTTATACATATATTATGTAATTTACTTTTATTTCACAAAAACTGGAACAACATAGGTTGTAAATGATGTATGATTATAAACACCACATTTATGCATACAAGAACTGGGGTACAGACCAGAGGTGTGGAGGGTGAGAGGATCCACCAGAGTGGGGAGCAGAACAGGCAGATTGACTGAAATACACTGCTGAGGGGAGCAGCAGGTGAGGCAGGTGAGGTCTGCTGTGTCATGTAGGTCACCTCCCTGGCCTGGATGGAACTCATGCTGCAGTGGCTATGAATGCTTCATAATGTAGTGCTTAACCGCTTGCACCACCAGGAAGGCCCCAATAATATATTTAATAGATATAGATATGTGCTCTAAACACCACTCTGCAAATTAGAAAAATATTTCTGGGGCCTCCCCGGTGGCGCAGTGGGTTAAGCAACACACTATGAAGCAAACCGCAGCCACTGCAGCACGAGTTCAATCCCTGCTGCCGGCCGGGGAGGGGACCCACATGGCGTGGCAGACCTCTCCTGCTGTGCCCGCTGCTCCCCTCAGCAGTGTACTTCCGTTGATCTGCCTGTTCTGCTCCCTGCTCTCTGTGGTGAATCCTCTCACCCCCCCCCACACCTCTGGCCTGTACCCCAGTGCTTGTACGCATAAATAAATAAATCTTTAAAAAAAAAAAAGAAAAATATTTCTGTAACTTGTTGTTATCAGCACATATCATAGATGTTTTATCATTGTCAATACATACAGATCTACTCAATTGTAAGAACTGCTGCTGACTAGTTTATTATATATGTGTGCCATAACTGATTTTATCATACCCTATTGATATTGTCCAATAGATCTTAAGCTTTAATTATCATGTGCTCCTTCAAGAATCCTTATGTAACTGTGGACCCTTTTTGGCATTCAGGATGTACATGCATTTTCAGGAACTCCATTTTATACCTACAATTAACCCCAGACTCTCTCAACTCACCACCTATGATCTGGTTAAAACATTTGAGCCCCCCAATTCTGCAAAAATAACACCTGCCTTATGTAATCATACATAAAAACAATAAGCTATAAGCACAAAGTTTTTTTTTTTTTGTTTTTTTTTCATTTTTTTTATTAAAATATTTTTAAATTTACATATACTTGCCATTAATTGTAATCCCCATGTATTCCCCATCACCATCTCACCAGTGCACCATCACCTC
>JAGFMF010012132.1:1686043-1700732 GCA_019455555.1 Galemys pyrenaicus | reverse complement strand
GTGTGATAAGTCCCTTGTCAGTAATGTTGTGTGTAAAGATTTTCTCCCAGTTGGTGGGTTGTCGCTTTGTTTTGGCTAATGTGTCCTTTGCTGAACAGCTTTTAAGTTTGATGTAGTCCCACCTGTTTATCCAAGCACAAAGTTTTAATACCTCATAATTTCTCCATTAACCTTGTAAATAGATTCTTGGAAACTGTGGTCTTAAGCAGAGCAATATATAAAGAAAAGAGGTTCTCAAATAATGTGGCCACAGTTTCACTTTTCTAATTAATCTCATAACAAAATCATGAGTGAAATGATGTTATTTGAGGATCTGCTGTATGTTGAAATTAAAATATCTTAGTTCTAGACATTAGATTATGGAATTCAGAATACATTCATTGAGATAGATTAATATGTTATTTATTTTATTCTGGTATTATATATTATGTTATTAACCTATTCATATGTTTTATTAATTGATACAGATTTCCTGCTTTGCGGGGTCTGAAGTATGTGTTCAGCCTATATCTTGGTCAATGTAAAAGATAAACTTCATGTGTTATCCAGGAAACAAAGTGAGGTGCTAAGTGAATTTCATATAAAACTAATCAATCAGTGCAGACTCTGCTACTCTAAGGTATAACTTCCAAATTTTCTTTAAAGTACCATGTATTTGAAGATATTATAGCTAATGATAGCTAACATTTACTAAAGAATCAACATATTCTTGGCTCTTTTATTAAGTGATTTACATGCCTTATCCAATTCGGTTTTCACAACATCCCCAGGGTGAGGTGATTTTATCAATCTAATTTTATAGGTGATGGGATCTAATTTTAGAGATTAAACAAATTGCTCAACATCATGCTTCTAGAATGTTCTGGAGTCAGCCTGTTATCGCCTATGGCTTGTTTTCCACCCATTCTGTATTCTCAGAGGCTAACAGTATTGAATGTATTTTTTGAGATTGACTGATGGTCATATAACTGTAACTTACAGATCAAAACAAATTAGAAGCAACCTGAAAAAAAATCCTTATGTGTATTCTCTTGCTAATCAGTTTAGAGACTTGAAGGGATATTCAAGATGATCATTTACATTTGAAGAATGCCAAATCTCTATACTAACTAAATTTTTTTAAAAAAGATTTATTTATTTATGTATACAAGAGTTGGGGGTACAGGCCAGAGGTGCAGGAGGTGAGAGGATTCACCAGAGACAGAGTGGGGAGCAGAACAGGTAGGCTGACCAAAACACACTGTGGAGGGCAGCATCGGGCGAGGCAGGAGAGGTCTGCTATGCCACGTGGATCCCCTCCCTGGCCAGTGGCAGGGATCAAACTCGTGCTGCAGTGGCCGTGGTTTGCCCCGTAGTGCGTTGCTCAACCCACTGCGCCAACAGAGAGGCCCCTAAATTTTTATGTTACTAAATAGGAAACGTCCATAGGAGTCCATACATTAGGAAGGGGCAGATAGTACAAACATTCTAGGCTACCTAGAAGACCCATAAAAACATGAGATATCTGTTACCTATGGTGGGCCTTGATTTCCTTCTGCAAAATCACAGGTGGTGATATAATCTAATATCCACTTAAAGTTTTCAAATTTATTAATTACCTACCTTCCCCCTTTACCCTATCATTTTATCTTTAGTTTTTGATAATTGAGCCTTCCATAACCATTCCCTACTCTGCTTCTTCTGCTCATTTCCCCAAGAGTTAACCCTAAGAATTACTTGCCAGTCAGTCTCAGGCATGTGTTAGGAATGTTACCAAGCTAATTTCTAGATTTCTTTTTTTTTTCTCTCTAGTATTCCCCTTGCCCAGAATTCCTTCCCTGCTGTGTTATATTAAAAATTCTATGTATATTTCTAAATCAGCTTAAGTTTGTAAGGTCAGCCCATTTGGGAGAAATATCTCTGTAGCTGCTGAGACATTGAAAAGAGAAATTTTAGCCCTTGTTGACCTCCCTCTCAGGAGTTGGTAGGACACAATTAAGTTCTCCATTTAACAGAGTTTATTGCTCTCTGTTTCATATGTGATTGTTCTTTCCCTGTGAAGACTGAAAAAATTTTAAGGCAAGGACCATGTGTTACACTTCTGTAATTTTCACATGACTCAACGTGGTCAGAATCACTTCAGTCTTATTCAATGAAATGTATGTTACAGACCTAACTGGGTCATCAGTCTTGAGCTCAGACAGCCCAATTATGAACCACAAGATTATTTCCTCAAAGGGAGTTTTTTATGAGAGTGGCACCATGGCAGGAGAAGAAGAGGATGTGAGGGACCTGGGGAAGGTTTCTTCATTTTCAGGTCCAGGAAGGCATGTGGCATTCCAGAGATAGTCACATGATTATTGATGACTCTCCTGAAATAGTTATTCTCTCCTGTGTACTGATTTTATCAACATTATCAGAATATCTTAACAAAATATCTTTTAAGCATTAAACAAAATATCTTTTAAGCATTAAACAAACCATTACCATAGCCCTGAGGATGGTGGAACAGTGCATTAAACTAAATTGCTAGGTTAAATATTAAGATAGGGTTATGTCATCGTCCTTGGATCAGGCCCAACCACATACATATGTGTTTTGGTTTGAATGTTTGTTTCCCTGAAAATTTATCTGTTGAAATTCTAAGCCCCAAAGGTGTTAATAGGTAAGGCACTTGGAAGATGAATAGATTTTAAGGGTAGAAAACCCTCATGAATGGGATTAGTGCTGTTGTAAAAGTCTCCAGACAGTGTCCTAATTCCTCCAACTATGTCAGTATACAAGAATAAGTTTGCAACTCAGAGGCAAGCCCTTATATGACCTCACTGGCACCTTGATCTTGGACTTCTAGACTCTAAAATTCTATAAACTTTTGTATACCATTTAGTCTGTAATATTTTGTTAGAGTAGCCACTCCCACCACCAAAGACTACAACAACATGTTTGATTAGCTTTATTTTATACTGTCCACTTTTTAAGTCTCTATACCCTTATGTCTCATACAAATTTGAAAAAAAATCTTTGAGTATGCTACTCAGGAGCGACTATTATATATGTAAGAGTGTACCTATATCCATGCATGTATATAAATATGTATAAACAGAAATAACACTCAGGCAAACAAGCCTTTAAATTCCTTTGCATATTTCAAATAAATGGTTTCCATTTCTTCCAAGAGACTTCTCTAGGATTCACAATGTGTAAAAAGAGAGCAGTTGTGTGGGACAATATTTTGGGACCCTTCTTTAGAATGCATTTTGGTTCTGGGTCCCCCTGGGGGCCTAGGGGCTAGGTCTCAGTAGTATCCCCACTACAGCCTGAGGTCAATCCCCAGCCAGAGAGCTAACCCACATATGGCGAAGCAGACTTCTCCTATCTCTCCACAGCTCCCTTTGGCAGTGTATTTCAGTATTTCTGCCTATTCTGCTCACTCTGTTTCTGGTGAATCCTCTCACCCTCTGCACCTCTGGCCTACATCCCAGTTCTTCTGTTCAAAAAAAAAAAATAAATAAATAAAAGAATGTATTTTAGTTCTTTTCCCCTAAATCTTCTCTAAAAATTCATACCTACTCCACAGCAAAGGGTGTACTCTTCAGGAGTATCTCTTGAAGTAGCAAATAAAAAAATAAAAAACCTCTATGAACAACTTATTCATCTTTTTGCAAAGTCAGCAAATTCATTCACATCAGTAGCCTGTTACTCAAACATTCATTTTAGGTATTTACTAAATCTCTGTTATTTGAGAACCATCCTATTTGGTACTTACAATTTTGAGATAAAGTAGATGCCTATTTTGAGTTGATGCACATCCCTTCAATGTCATGATTGGCATTGTAGAGACCTACAGTGGCCTCAGAGGGGTGAACAAACTAGGGATACTCAGGAGCTGAGAGTAGAATATGGAGGAAGAGTTGGGAATTGGGTGAAGTCAGAAAGGGGCTACTTGGAGCCAGTCATTGGATGCTGCCTGGTACTAGAGAATATCCCTGCCTTTGATTTGGGAAGATTATGCAGCTAGAGAGGGTGGCTGAATAGTTGGCTATAGTTAAAGGTATGTCTCCTAAAGGCACTAATGGAATACTGTTAATGCTGGAGTTCAATCTTTCGTCATCTCCACTGCAAGTGGGTGCTCTACTGGACCCACTCCCCTATCAGCAGATCAAAAAATAACCACTCAGAACAACTCTGAAAAGTTAGTTTCTTTTCTTTTGAATTTCAGTGTTTAGTTTACTCCCCATTGGAGGAAGGATGCTAGTTCCTAGTGTATTTATCAGCATCCTTAGAGTTTTTATTTACTTAGATTGTTTTCTCTGCAAATAATGATTCATTTAACCTAATCCTTGTCATGCAAGGTAGAATTGAGACACAGATTTACTTCATTTTCCTCTATCTGTTGGTAGAGAGAAACCCTAGGAAAAGAGAGCTTACTTTATGTCTAATATTTAGTGTAGAAAGCAAATCAAAAGACATTAAACTTCACTACTCCCTTTTACCTTTCTTTCTGTATCCTATCCTACCTCCCTTCCATCTTCTTCCTTTGTTTTCCCTTCCCTTTCTTTCTCTCATTAACAAGGCACACATAATCATATTCCTTGCACCTTTAAGAACTTAGATCAAGGAAATTAGGTAATAGCAGTTGGCATTTGATTTAAGCTCTCAGTGCCTTTTATATTTCATGGGAGTGGTACCTAGAACTTTGTTGCACTTCTAGTAACCCTTGGATATTTGAGCTGAAGGAAAAAGACCCTTGGATTAGGAGGTGACTTGCTCTCAGGAGACACCATGACTGCTCAGCCTGCTTTATTAGAAGTGGAGGGTTTTGTTGTTGTTGTTGTTGTTGGTGGTGGTGGTGGTGGTGTGTGTGTGTGTGTGTGTGTGTGTGTGGATAGACTTAGAACCTTAAAAAAGGTTGTGAACTAAGTCAAGGAAAAGATCTGCTCAATCAGAGTACATAGAAGTAGAGAAAGTCAAATTGCATTTTTACAACTTTGGCATAAATTATCACATGTTATCCAGGTTTCTATTTTGTGGATGACATTATCAAACTCAGACTACCATCAGGAGATTCACGTTCAGAATTTTCTTTGCTAAACGGATGTTCACATAAATGTTTGAAACATTTTACTAGTTCAAATTATCTACTCTTTTAATTCAGAGGTAGAGAGTGACAGCTTCATAAGGTGTAGTTAAGAATCCTAGATCAGAGAATGCTGTGCTCAATTTCTGGCTCTTTAATTTCCAACTTAGGGCAAGTTATGGAAACACTAATATTTGGTTTTCTCATCTTTAAAATAGAAAATACAGAGATTCTTAGAATCTCATCAACCCAGAGAGTAACTGAGAGAATTAAATGCGATAAGGCTCACAAATTGCTAAATATAATCCTTGGCATGTATTAAACATGTGGTAAATTCTAGCTATTGCCATTAGAAGTAATAGTAAAAATAACATAAATCCCTATGCAAAACAACCTAGTCAGTGAAACTATGATACAACTGCTTTTGTGAAATAAAATTATTGGATTTTTTTCCCTCTAGAAATTGTAGTATGACTAACTATATTTGTATCCTTTGAATTAAGTTTTTGTCATGTTGGAAATGCCAACTTCAACCATGTCTCTGTGTAAGGAAAAATTGTTTATTTTAAAGCGACCAGTCACTTCTGGCTTTGTTGGATATTCCCTGCATAAAGGAGTTCAACTTCAGTGTTAAAATAGAGGAAATCCAGCCCAAAGATCCACCTGAAATCCTTGCCTCCTGGTGTAAGGAGGTAAATGTTCAATAACCACAGAAAGGTGGGGGTATGGGCGCCATCTTCCCAGAATTCCAGACCAATTAGGTGCACGAGCACCTAATGATTTTAGGCAAGGTAGCATTAGAACTGATTGACTTTTCTTGAAATTTGGAATCTTTAAGTGATAAAATAAAACACTGTAGCCAAAATTTATTTGAACACATCTGATGCCATTAACTATATAAATAAGATATAACCAGAGTAAACTCTCTCAGAAAACTCACAGTTTAATGAATGTTTCAATATCTGATGGAATAGGGTATTGTCTAAAGGAGTTCACAGAGGAGATAATATCAAAGTTGGGCCTTAAAGTATGAATAGGTGAGAACAAAACCAAGGACAATGTTTTAGCTTTACCTTTTCAAGTCTGCCACTTTTTCTGTGTTTTCCTTTGTTTAATGTTCTGAGGTAGATACTTTTCCTACTCTTCCCTTTAGCCAAAAACCTGCTTGTCAAAGTGCACTCTCAGAAAACCTGCTCAGAATCATCTAGTTTCTTTGTTAAAATGCACAATGCACTGTGGAGGAGAACTGTGGGTATTTCAGTAGTGAGAGTGCTAAGGTGACTGCTTCTGAGGGGAGAAACCCTATGTTGTCAAAAACACTACCAAGGATGTAAAACATTGTTGCTTCAATTAAAAGAAAAATCTGGGCCCGTCCTGGTGGCGCATTGGGTTAAGCAACGCACTATGAAGCAAACCGCAGCCACTGCAGCATGAGTTCGATCCCTGCCTCCGGTCAGGGAGGGGACCCACATGGCGCTGCAGACCTCTCCTGCTCTGCCTGCTGCTCCCCTTAGCAGTGTGTTTCTGTCAATCTGCCTGCTCTGCATCCTGCTCTGTCTGGTATATTCTCTCACCACCCCCCACACCTCTGGCCTGTACCCCAGTGCTTGTATGCATAAATAAGTCTTTTTTAAAAATCTGATTAAAGGGAAGATTAGATATAAAAAATAATAAAATGCAGTCTTAGGCTGCACTTCAGACCTACTGAAATACAATATGTAGGGATTGGTTATAGGCATTTATTTTCATAATAATCAGCAACTCAGAGGTGGAGAGGGATTTAAGCTGTTTCCACTTTTTGAAGCTCCTGACCTATTGAAATTTCAAAAATTGTCACAACAAGGGGAACAGATCTGTGACTTTCATAATTAATTGGCTAAATGTAAGCCAATTAATTATTTTAACACACTTTTAAAATAGAATAGTACACAATCTCAATTAGTAATAGTGCAAAAATTACAATATTAGAGGCTCTTTGTAATGTGGAGTGCTGGGACTAATGAGACTCCAAAATCCTGCCTTACTCCCCCATTAGCCCTCTTACATAACAAAATTCTCAAGGTCCTCTAATACAGCCTGCTAAGTGATAGTCTGCACACCAATATTTTGTGGCATGCTGTATAGTTTTCCACTCTCAGTAGACAGAGGAAACTGAGGCTCAAAAGTTTAGAAAGTTAGAGATACCTGTCTGTATTAACGTCTATATCGCTCTCTGCTTGTCTGTCATCTCTCTGTGTCTCTCAGCTATCTTTCTACATCATATATATTAATAGAATCACAAAAATTTTATGGTTAAAAGGATCTTTGAGGTTATGTATCCATTCTTTCATTGACTAAATGAAAAGACCATGCTGAGGATGCAGTACATACCTAATAAAGATTTACTAAACTGGAAACTGCACTTTTGCAGGTGCTTAATATGCCCTGTCTCTGTAGAACTGATTATAAATGGAACAGCTTCCCAGAATGTTTCTCACAGTTTAGGTTACAAGTTTTCTTCATTACAAACACTTCAGAATGTGCAGAATCAGTTTCACTCGACACCTGCAGATGGTGACATGAGGTGGTCAGAGTTTTCATTGGAGTTAGCTTCTAAGTAGGTATCATTAGCCCCCTATTGTAAACAGAATGGCCATATCTATCAGAAACCCTGCTCCAGAGCCTCTGTTCTTTATCTGGGGATCAGAATGAAAGGAATTTATGGACACCTGAAAATTTGTGCAAAATTTTATGTACATTGTCTGATGGAAAAGATTTATGATTTACATAAATCTTAGACCCTTAAAGGTGACAAACCATAGAACTTCTGTCCCTGTCATTTCACATACAAAGAATGTTTTCCCACTGCTTTTTGTTTGTTTGTTTTTTGTGCAATCATGCCTCTTACCTTCATTGAAAACTTACTTACCTTTGCTCTATGAATGTATTCAGATAAGTACAGTGACTACCCAAAATGTATGGTCATGTCAGAACTAATTATGAACAATATCACCTTTCACACCCAAATTTTTCTGCTTCTGTTTTGGATTATAAGTTATGAGGTCTCTATTCAGCTGTATTGTGTTTGCTTCTGTTCTTCCCATGATCTCAGGATTCGACACTGCTCAGGTAAAAACTATATGTTAAAAAAAATCCTTACTTAAAAAATACACCGCTGTTTTATAGAACCACTACATTGTTAACTACCACCTCAAGTTATGTATTCCTTTTGGGGTATAGAAGGAGAAAAGACTATATGACAAGTGCTGCAATTATGTTAAATATTTTCCTCAGGATATCTTTATATACTAAAAACAGATAACATTTAGAAATTTCATTATGGATACAAAACACTTGCCAAATTAGGGTGTGTTCTCATCTCAATCTGTGGCCTATGTAACTAAAAAACGTGTAAGAAATTATAAAGCTGCATAAAGCTTTCTTCCAAGAGATGCACACATTTGTATACTCTATTCTTATTTTGAGGCTGCTGCTCTGTGTGCGTGTGTGTGTGTGTGTATGTTACATACTTATCTAGAAATTGCTTCTGGGGAATCTCTTAACATTTTCCTGAATCCAAGAAAAGAATTCTATAAAATGAGGTAATTGGAATAAATTTCCATCAAAGTCCTTTCCAGTATAGAATTCAATGTGTGTTCATTCACTCATTCACTCACTTGCTCTTCTCCCCAAAGTGATTGAGCACTTTCTCCCAGCCACACCTGTACCTGACTTGTAGATTCAGAAATAATAACTACTCATTTAGACCTCATAAATAGAAGGGCCTAATTGGGATAGAGGACATATTCATTTCCAGGGTGCTATGAAGTTTGGAGGTACATCCCTTATATAACCAGGGGAGAAAGAAAAGTAAACCACATAAGGAGAAGAAAAGGTATTCATTTACCTCTTGAATAGATTCCTGTAGGAAACCATTTTTTCTCACAGGAAAGTTTAATTACTGTGAGGTTGAAACTCCTCCACTGGAAGGCCATTTTAGGCAGGAAACCATGCCTTCCCTTTGTCTCTCTGTCAAAAGAATGGTGGAAGACAGTGACTAAAGACACAGGCTTTGTTTTTTGATCTGGGTTTGAATCTCAGCTCTCGGACTTACTGTTTCATTTTGGGTAAGAGCTTTTAATCCCTAAAGCCCAGTTCTCACCTGGATTAGGAATGATAATAGAATTATCATTAGTCAATTGATATGATTGAATAAAACAATGTGTGTAAAGCACCTGGCATTACTAAGTGCTCATTTAAAGTTATTTCTTAGTAGAACAGGTGTTGGATGTGGTTATCATAATTGAATGAGCAGGGCTTTTAGAGTCTGGAAGAACTGAGTACAAATCCAAACTCTGCCACTTCCTAGTCTCAAATTCCATATAAGTTTAAGGAGATTAATAATACAGCAAATGAAGTTCTTGCAAAGATTAAAGAACATGGTGTGCAGCCAGAGTGATTGGCACTTAGTAATAGTTTCTTTGGAAATCTTCCCTTTCTTCAATTTCTTTTATTTATTTTGCTCATTGGTTGGAAACTTCTCTAGAACCCCTTATTCACTCATTTATTTATTTTATTTTATTTTTTTAAAGATTTCTTTATGCATACAAGAACTGGGGTACAGGCCAGAGGTGTGGGGGTGGTGAGAGAATCCACCAGACAGAGCAGGATGCAGAACAGGCAGATTGACAGAAACACACTGCTGAGGGGAGCAGCGGGCAAGGCAGGAGAGGTCTGCTATGCCATGTGGGTCTCCTCCCCGGCCGGCGGCAGGGATCGAACTTGTGCTTTAGTGGTTGTGGTTTGCTTCACAGTGCACTGCTTAACCCACTGTGCCACCAGGGCGGGCCCTCATTTATTTATTTTAAAAAGTTTATTGTTAACTGTATCCAGACCTCAAGGCCTGTCTTCAGGGAAAATAAGATCAATCTTTTACTGTATTTAATCCTTCATCTTTTTGCTGTGGTCGCCCCAGCAGTAGTGGCCTCATCTATCTGTCTGGGTGTGTGTGTTCCCTGCCCTTGTCTCATGCAACTCCTAAGTTTCAGGCTCCTTCCTATGAGACAAATATGTCAGGGTGATCTCTACTTCAAGAACATCAGGGGCAAACTAGAAAGGAGCAAATATTTTGGAGAATTATAGCTTATGAAGTTGTGTGGCCAAGGGTAGGAAGGCAGGTTGCTAACTTGTCTCCTTTCATTTCATTCTCACCTCACCTAATACATGTGAGGACCTGTTCTACAGAGTGATGATACTCAGAGTGCAGCAGTAGCTGCTGGGAGAGCTATTTTTTTGTCCTTTGTCTTCTGCTTTGAACTCTTCCTGTCATATATCCCTTTGAATTGTTTGTACAGTTGGATTTTGTGTAGTAGCCTAGATGTAATGCTGTTTGATGGGCTTAATTCAGTTTGTGGTGACATACTTATTTAATGCAATTCAGGTTTTTGTGAAATCTAGTTTTATAATTAAAGGGATTTTTTTAAAGTCCACTAAAGGATAGCATTTCTAAACCTTTTATTGTTACATATTTGATTTTTTATGGTCACTTTTTAAATCAAAATAATATCCTAAGAACACAAACAACAATTCATCGTCCAAAATCAAATTCAGTCCCCTTTCCTACTTTTGAATCTGGGTGTTGTGCATGCGCAATTATGTGTAGGTGAGGCTGAGCTGGCACTTTCAAGCTTCTGCACCTGCAGTTCTTGAATCTGAGCCACATTTGCTGAGTTTCCATCAAAAAGGACACATGCTAAAAAGGAGGGTTAGAAACAGACTCTTCCTTCTCTTTATTTTCTCTCTGTTCCAGTGAATGTACATGGATGAGGTTGAGATCTGGTGGGAAACACTGCACACTTATTGTAGTGCACTGTCTTCTAGAAAGCCAAGCAGAATGCATGCTTGGTTCTAAGAGGTTACCGCATACAAGTAGATCAAAAGTTATTTTATTGTAACAAGCTCTGCAAAATAAAGAGGGTCTTATTAATATGTAACTACACAGTCATTACATATTTATGCACTATAGAATACATAATTAGAGCTACACCGACTATATAATTTATCATTGGTAGGCACAGTTAAGACTGTTCAAATAACCATGTACTGTAATTATATAGTAATTGCTATTCTTTGAATAAAAGTAGTAACCAATAAAATGAAAACTGGCAAGTAATTGCTTTATAATTATTTTGGGAAAGGAATTGTTCCAAGTGAAAAACTGGGGATAAACAGATGAATCTACCGATGCTAGCTTGATGTCAGAAGCCCTACAGTCATATCAAGACAGATTCCGTTCCCTCCCTCCTTCCTTCCCTCCCTTCCTCCTTCCTTTCCTCCCTCCCTCCTTCCCTCCCTCCCTCCTCCTTCTCCTCCTCCTCCTCTTCCTCTCTCTCCTCTCTCTCTCCCCCCCCCCACACACACACTCTCGATTTTAAGCAATGTGGGCAGTAGAATGATTTTAAAACTGGATGCAAGTTAATTCAGTACACAGCAAAGTCTCTCTCTCTCTCTCTTTTGCTTTGTATCTCCCTTAGTTATTTCCTTAATGACAAGTTGTCATTATCACAAACAGAGCAGTGAACTTAACAGTTCTAGGAACATTTCCATTTTCTATTTTTATTAATTGCTAGAACAACTCGTTTTATACTCAAACTTCCTTACTGTGAGATGTTCATTCTAGAAAAGGGCTTAAAAGATTTCACTTGGAGATATTCTGTTGTGTTGTAGCTACTAATTTACTTAGGGGTAGAAGAGAGAAAAATAATTCATTTACTCAGGAGGATCTTCTAAACTGTCTTGTGTTCAACAAATGTGCAATTTATTTGTTTCATATTTATTTATTTAATCACTATCTCTAATTAGATCAATAGGGACCTTTTTTGGGATTTTTAAGTTAGTTAAAAAAAACAATTGTAAACTAATTAAGTCTGTGTCAACTGAATATTTCTTTTCCCACTTATTTCCTATTCCCATTTGAAATTCAGGTAACATAACTACATGCATCTTCAGGAACATAACCAATAAAGATCAATGGTCTTTATTAGTTGCTTGAAGTTACTCTGGCCTGTTATTTCCCTGAAAAATCCCTGTGTTGCAGGTAATGTAAAAGGCAGTGGGATGTAAATAACAATTAGAGAGAATGGTGGAGTTTCTCAGGATATAAATAATATGTTTGTCTGTACCAGGTTATAATTAGTGGACTGTCTGGTGTAGAATTAGAATGTGTGGAGCAAGTGAAGGCATATTAGACAATCTCTTTTTAAAAATCTGTGTATTTGTGATTTGTTATAAGGACCAAAGCATTTCTACATATACCAAGTTGAAACAATTCTTAAGTTTACTTTCAAGTAAAAAAGACTAGGGAAGAAATGTATGAATATCAGTCTGCCTTTGGTGTAAAATAATGGGCTATTGATCTATGATTGTTGATAGGAATATTGTTGCCGAAACCCAGCAAACTGGTAACAAAGTTTGCCTCTGGGTGAGGATCATGGGACTGGGATGGGAGGAGGTATATGTTTTACTGTTTAATGTGTTTAGTTTTACATGTCAGAGTATATACTTTAATACACATATATATTTGCACTGATTAGAAGAGCACCTGATACTAATATATGTCAGTGAAGATGAGTTATAATTGCTGTCATAGTTATGCATTTAAAAGCTGACTCATGACAAAAACTGTGGTATCATCTACAATTCCAACTACCCTGTCAAACATTTATTTGCCAGTTTGATTGAAATTCTGAGCTACTGAGAAAACTCACCTTTGGAATCTTGTTGAACTGTATGTTCCAAGGAGTTATGTAAGAATATCAATGGCTAGACCACTGGTGTTTGTGTCAGACATTACTTGAGCAAATCTTCTCTCTTCAACATCTGTTGCTATCATTATTTGCTATAAATGGAACAGGTAGTTGTGAGATGTTTCTATGAATTCCAGTAAGTTTTCTAAGGTAATAAATAGGAAAATAAGAAATTTGGAGTCCCAAACCTGGAATATAGGACAGTACTTGAAAATTGCTAACTCTTGTGGGCAATCTTTGAGGCTTCAAGATGTTGCTGAGCTTATGGTCCTCTTTGCTAAGAAAAGCATAGTTGAAGGAAGTGATTTTAGTATAACTTCAGGGGGTCCCTGCTGTCTATCTGGAAGGAAACCAGTCCTCATACCCTAATCTTAATTGACTGAGCAGGAGTGCAAACAAAAGCAGCCATTTGTGGATTGAGTATGTATGAGGCCTATCACCTAAGAGCTGTTTAGCGTAAATCTCTAGCCTGATGACATAGATGTTGGCAATCAGATCCTCACCTGCAGGAAGTGTGATTGTTCAACAAACGTACAGAGTGGATTCTTTGAGTTTTTGACTATATGGCAAAGAATGCAAAGAAAATTGTTTATTAATTGTTTTCCTATGGAAACATTTGGTGTAGATAACATGGTTTATAATGCTGTATATACTTTAGGGATATAGGTTCACATCTTTTGAATTTTTGTTATCACACCACACCCACCACCAAAGCACCCATCGTCTCCTCCCATAGCTCATTGGGCTCCCTCTTCCTTGGCTCCTTACCCCCCACCCTTCCCTCTGGTGGCTTCAATTTTTTAGTCAGTTTCTAGGATCTTGATTTGTTTTGGCTTAGTTTTGTCTCTCTACCTTTTTTTTTCTTTATATATTCCTTATATTCACAGAAGTGAAATCATCCTTTTGTTTCTCTCCTCTGATTTATTTCTATTAGCATAATCACCTCCAGTTCCCTCTATGTTGTTGAAAATGGCAAAATATCATCTTTTTATGGCTGAGTAGTATTCCAATATGTGTGTGTGTGTGTGCGCGTGTGTGTGTACTATATCTCACATCTTTATATATTTATGTGTCTTTTGGGCACTTATAGGTGTTTCCATAACTTGGTTATCATAGACTGTTTCAGTGAGCATTGGAGTGCATATATCCATTTGTATTAGCATATTTGTATTATTTGGGAAGGTATCTGGGAAAAATCACCATACTGTTTTCAATAGGGACTAGACCAGTCTATCTTCCCTTTAACAGTGTAAGAGGGTTCCTTTTTCTCATTAATCTTTCCAATACTTGTTTTGGTCTTTTTCGATATGGGACATTCTCATGAGTGTATGGTGTTATCTCATTGTGTTTTTTTTGATTTGCATTTCCCTATGATAAGTGATGGTGAGCATTTCTCATGCACCTGTTGGTCCTCTCTATACCTGCTTTGGAGAAATATCTATTTAGCTCTTCTGTTCATTTTTCAAATGGGTGATTTGTTTACTTTTTGTTGGGTTCTCTAAGTTTTTTTTTATAGATCTTTAATATTGACCCCTTGTAGGATGTGTGATGTATAAATGAGAAAATCCCTTTGGTTTTCTATCATACCCACGATGTCAGGGTTGTTTACCACAGAGTAGAATATTTGGCTGCACAACTACAATGCCCACTGCTGTCCATCTTTGTCTCAGGAGTACTGAGACCCAGAGTCTGCTTATGAGGCCAAGGCCAATGTCCCTTGCTGTAAGCCCCCATTGAAGAAAGGGTGTAACCTTCCTTCGTTCCTTCGTTCCTTCCTTCGTTCCTTCCTTCGTTCCTTCCTTCGTTCCTTCCTTCGTTCCTTCCTTCGTTCCTTCCTTCGTTCCTTCCT
>JAGFMF010012132.1:1666762-1685993 GCA_019455555.1 Galemys pyrenaicus | reverse complement strand
CTATCTCCTTCCCTTCCCTTCCCTCCCCTCCCCTCCCCTCTACTTCCCAAATATTGGAATCTTTTCAAGTCCCAGAATATTAGACTTTTCTACCATGTTCTCAATCTATTGTAAAGATTATAGTGTGAGATTTTTTATTATGTTCTTTAATCTCTGTGCATTATTGGCAGTGAATAATTGTGCTCCTTCTAAAGCTGGTCTGTGAATAGTAATTAACATAGAATGATTTCTGTGGACAGTGTACAGAATTTTGATTTCCATGACCTTTGCCCCTGGTGTTTCACTCATATATTTCTTATATTGGATGGCAAAGAAAGTTTACAGATGGCATTAAAGTTATTAATAAATTAGCCTTCAAACAGGAAATTTTTCTGGATTATCCATATAGGCACAATTACCTGAGCCCTTGATATTGGAAGAGAAAGGCAGAGAGAGAGACATTTATTAGGTTGTCAGAAAAGTCATGACAAAAAACCATAGAAAAAAATGCATCATGACTTTTCCAACAATCCAGTAGAAAAAGTTCCAACCTGCAACACACTGGTTTCTGGATGGAGAAGGACATAGGGGGAAGGAATGTGGGTGGTTTCTAGGAGGAAGAGTAACCTTCAGCTCAGAGCCAGCAAAGAAATGGGGGTTTCATAGCTATAATCACAAGGAACTAAATTCTTCCAACCACCTAATTGAGTTTAAGAGCAGATTATCTCCCAGAGCTTCCGGCTAAGAACTGGAAAAGCACAGCTAGCACTTTGGTTTTGGCCCTGGGTGATGTTGATTAGAAACCTGGTGAAGCCAGTGGTGCCTAGCCTGCTGAACCAGGCAAACTGGGAACTACTAAGTAGGCACTTTAAGCCACTAACTTTCTGGCAATTAGTTGTAAACCAACAGAGTATACACAAGACAAGATGCTAAGTGCCTTACAGTCATTCCACTACAATCATGGGAGAGACTCTTGCAATGCTCAGTTACAAATGGGGAAATTAAGACTCAAAAAAGTTGAGTAATGATTCCAAAAAATAGAGGTAAGTAATGGGAAGAGCCACAATTGGTACCCAGGTTTGTCTGTAAGAAACCCAAACCCAAGTTGTTCACTTTAAATTTTGGTCGGTAGGAACAGAGAGCAGCCTTTTATCATCAGACCCCAGTAGATATTGTGAGTTCTATAAAACACTCTGCCGGATATGTAACTCTGATTACCCTCTCTCTGCCTGCTTGTCTGAGAGAGAAAAGGCACCAGACAGCCGCTCTGCACCTACAGGAAGTGGCCACACAGCGCCCCATGGCCCATTTAGCCTCAGCCAGTCTGTGGTGGGAGCTCACATGGAGTCCACTCCTGACCTGCTTGACAACCTGAGCGCAGTGTCATTGTCAAGGCTGTGAAGCATGAAATGGGGTTTTGTGCCGAAGCCTGAGACTTGGTTTGACTATTTTCCCTCCCACTGTTTGCTTTTAGAGATGAAATAAGGGCAGGCATGAAAAAGGTCTCCCTGGTCCTCTGTACCATACAACAGCCAGTGGTGCAGGCAAGAATACAAATAAAGGGAAGATAAGGCAGCTTTCAGAACCCCAGCATTTAGTCAACAATTTTTGGCAGTCATTTTTGTTATTATTACCACAGCTATTATTACATGATTATTTCAGGGGCATAGAGAAAAACTCCCTGCCTTTAAATTATCTGGAGTCACAATTCAGGAATCTTTCCATTCCTTTGGTTTAGGATTAATGTCCTGTAAAATGTTTTCTTACCTTTGTCATCTGTCCCCAGAGACCTCTGAAATGCACATTGTTATAAGAAAATAGCAAGTAGCTTAAAAGATGTTGGGGATTTTTATTCAGTCTAAATCTAATACTTCTGGTAAAAGACATTTGTTATCACATACTCTAATAAAGCATTTTGCAGGTGTAAAATGCATACTACTAGGAATGGGTGAAATTATGTCACATGTTTCACAGATGAACACATGATTTTAATAGGTGCTTTAAATATAAATTTTAAGATAACATATGTAGTGCATCATGTGCATGATTTTTAATGAGACCAAAGTTTGTGGTTCATAAAAATAGCATGTCAGTTGAAAGGAAAATATTAAGTATATAATGTGTACAAAGATAGGGAGGGTGGTTATAAAGGCAGTTTTAGGTGATGGGTATCTGAGAACCTTTGCTTCATCTCATTTCATCATTAGTTCCAAAGAAGACAATAGGAAAAGAGAAGAGAGAAAATGATCCTGGTCCCTGAGGAATAAAGTGAAGACAAAGTAGAGCGAGTGTCAGGGCCATTCCGAGCCATGATAAAGGGCATGAGAAGCCCCTGACAGAGAAGTTTGAGGTCACTCATGTCAAATGTGACTGCCTTCAGTTTTTTTCTCCTGGTTCTACTCAGTTTGAGCGATAAATGATTGTGATACCTCTTGACTTAAGAGAGTGGCTATGGCTTCCAAAATGCTTTTGTGAGCATGTTGTGCTCTGAGAGATTTATTTATTTATTTTGGGGGAGCAGAGTTTAGTTTGGCTTCTTCTGAAAGAATGATAGTATTCACAGAATGTTGCTGCCTAAAGGCTCTTCATTATCTTCATCATACTACATACCAGAAACTTGGAATATGGAGGAGTCAAATAGTTTTTCTAATGTCTCCACGTAGCTGGTATCAAGGCTCAGACCATTTTCAGTGTGTCCTGATTCCTTATCACATGTACTTATCATGGTGCTCACTTCATCAGAAGTGAAATTAAGCTCAGGCCCTTGTTGGTGTTAGGTAGGAAACAAATATAGAGAAGACTCTAACCCTTGCCTTCCTTCTCTGTCAGTTGCATGCTTTTGCTTTTATGCTTTTGCTTATATTTTATCACCTTACTCTTAAAAACCATTATAACATGTTACATATTTAAAATTTTTAAATTGTTGAAAGATACTTGCAGAATATATATAGTCCTGTGTGTCTGCTCTAGTAAAACTGTTTAAAGGATTTTTCATATATTTGATAGGAGGTTTTAAAAACTTCATAAGCAAGGTTACCTGAATTACTGTGACTAAGGGTCTTGTTAGGAATAATACCTCTCCTTTTTACTTTCCCCATCGTTTTTTCCCCAGAAGTTGAAATTCTGTATCTTGTCAGAACAGTTGTTTATAAAGGAGAGAATGTGCTTCTGATCCTTAGGCATCTATTTGAAGAATAACTGTTACATAGATTCTTATTTATGGGGATATAAATTGTATTTATAAGGCAATAAAGATTGAAGGTGAGTTGGCTAATGACCTGTAACAGCTCCCTTGCTTTCAGGAAGTACTTCCATTATCCATCAAAAACAATCTTTTCAAGAAAATACAAATGTTGCTGAAAAACTATAGGAGATTCCATTATTCCATCAGCCATCTATCACAGTTCTAATAATAAAGAGGGGCCATTCCATTTCCTGAAAGATGCTATCGTTTGAGGTATATAGATAGATTTCTGTGGGACTTGAGTCTCTGGTTGTCATTGTCCTTGCCCTTTTTCTTCCTTTCTTTACAGGGATATCAACTTCTAACTTCTTCTTTTTGGGTCTGAAAAAGTTTGGAGATGATTTTGCCACTTTCAACCAAGATTCCCACCTCACTCTGCTTTTATTAGATGGGCATACTAACCTCATATCTACTCCTCCCTTTATTCCAATTCTCTATATTACAGTGGTCTTAGGTTTTTTGAGAGATTTCTAGAAATGCATTTTCCCCAACATTCATATGAAATAAAGATTTCAGTGGGTGACATAATGAACTTGTCCCTGTTTGATCATTTCTACTGTGACTGAGGCATAACCTGAAGAGCCTTGAACTCAAGACTATTTTTGGATTTTAGATTTGCCACACATCTTTGCCCAAATGGCAGCTTTCAGACCTTCTGTTTTTCTCTCAGAAGATGAGACTCTGTTATCTGCTTCTTCTGCACTATCTACTAGGGAAATTTTCAGAATGTTCCATGTTCCTAGGCATTAAGTACAGCAACCAGAAGCTGCTGATTTCATGTATTTTCCGAGAAGAAATGGTTGGTAAATTCTGCTGGGATTAAAAACATTCTCTTAAATTTGATTCTGTGGAACTGATGTTCATGGAAAAACTCCAAGGAAGTTAACATTGTAGTTAGGAATTGAAATTCACCTTGGAGGCTGTCTTCTTAATTTAGATCTAAGAAATACTTGATCAAAACTATTTTTCTTTTCTTCCATCATGCCATTTATGGAATAGCTGCTAGGCAAGAGCCACAATTTACAATCAATGAATAATTAACACTCTACTTAATAACCCAAAGCTCTCCTTCCTTTCCTCCCACTAGCTGTCAATGAGTTCTCACCTTGTGCTTTGTTTAATACCGTCCCTCTGCACTTACTCACCCCATTATCAAAGCAAGGTGGAATAAAGCCAGTGGATTGGACATGTCTGTCTCCCTGACAGGATGAAGACTAGGTCAGAATCTTTCATGTTGAACTCTGATAGGAAGGGTAAAGGGGTTGTTCATTCATTCATTTATTCTGTATTAATGTCTTAGAATCAGACCTTCTCAACTTCTATGTAATTTTTAAATGGGTAAATATGGGAAATTTAATTCCTTTGTGCTTTAGTTTTCTTATCTATAAATGCAAATAATGGTAGTAGCTATCTAATAGGATTTTTTCAAGTATTCAACTGGAAAATTTTACACTAAGCCTATTACAGAGCAAGCCTCCAATAAAAGTTAACTATCCATTCATTTATGTATTAATCCATTTGGCAGCCATTGTGAATTGCTTGTTTGTGTTAGTCACCGTACCATGTGTTAGGGAATACAGAAGTAAATAGAACACAGTGTTTCCTTTTGGGGTTCATCTGCTGGATGGGGGTAGGGTTGCAGATTCAGTAAGTGCTTAATTACAGCTTAATTTTAAATGCTCTAGTCTATATCTGTATTTGTGAAAGGTTATGAGGTCCATGGGAGGTTAGGGTCAGAGAAGCCTAATTCAGTGAGTCTTTACTGAGGAAGACACATCTATGCCAAATCCTGATGGATGAAGAACTATCACTAGATTGACTTGGTAGGCATTCCAGACAGAGAAATTTCATTTTTAAAGGATTGTTGATGGGAAGATATCTCTGCTAGTATAGTAATTAAATCTAAGAGGTAGGGGGAGGGGAGAGTAGTAAGAAAAAGAAGACTAAGTTTAGGAGTCTGAGAACATCCTAGGACCTTTAGTGGGCTCTTGGCATAGAACGAGGAGTCTGTGAATATTTGTAAGAAGGAGGGAAAATTTTTTGTTTGCTTCTGAGGAGGGAGGAAAGATGAACATTACATTTTTAAATTATTATTTAAAAGTTCAGTGAAATCTCTTATGAGCCTTTTTTTTTAATTTTTGAAAAAAAGAACTGGGGTGTAGGTTAGAGATGCAGGGATAGGAGGGTGAGAGGATTCACCAGAGACAGAGTGGGGAGAAGAACAGGCAGATTTACTGAAATACTGCTAAGAGGAGAAGTGGGTGAGACGAGAGGTCTGCTGCACATATGTAGGTCAGCTCCCTTGCTGGGAATCCAATTCAGGCCATAATGGTGATAGCTCTGAGACTTAACCCATAGGCCATCAGGGAGTGGCCCTATGTAATACTCACCCCTGAATATTACATTTTTTTCTGGGGGAAGAAATGATTAAGCAACCTGGTCTAAATTTACTATAATAATGGAAATGGAATACAGGGCTAGATTCAAGAGAAATTGAAGGGAGACAATGGAGAATTTGGTGACTGATGGGATGTAGGATGTAAGATTAAAAACAGCCCTGACACTGTGACTAGGCAGCTGGGTAGGTGGTGGTGTTATTAACCAAAACAGGAAAAAGTTGGAGACAGAACTGGGAGAAAGTGGAGGCTACTGTATTAAATTCTGTGGTACTCCTGTCTTGAGTTTGACTTTACTTCTCCCATAAAATAGAAAAGTGGTGCTTTTAGTAGCGACTTGATGGAAACAGAAAAATCCTGACACGAAGGGTGGAGGGGGTGACCAAGACATGGAATGGGTCCAGCAATCCTGGAAAGTCATGGGCAGAGTTAAATCTTTGTGGGCAAATAAACCCTTTCTCTAGCTCAAGATAGAATGCAATCCATGGATTTTCAGATTGTTAAAGTGAAAAATGTTCACTGTGAAAAAGAAAAATAGACCAATACGGAGTTGAAGAAAAGGAAGTTCATTTTATACTCCCACCATCCAGAGATAACCAGTCGGGGTTAATTTGAGGTATATCCTTCCCAGATGCTTGACAGACATACTCAATTTTGCACATGTTTATTGTCTTCTACACGGTGTAGCATTAACATCTCAGCATAGGTCAACATTTGTAGATATTTCTTGCTGTTTTTAATGGATGCTTGAAGTTCTATTGTATAAATGTCCTCAGAAAATATTTCTGGATATGAAGCTGGCTCAGGCCCTTACAGATAACAAATCAAGTCTTCCTGTTTGATTTATATCTGATAATTGGTAAGATAGGATTAGTTAACCCATGTGAATATATCACTAATTGGAAGGATACATGTGTTAGTTTTCTATTGCCCTGGTAACAAATTTCTATAAATTTAGTGACTTAAAACAGCACAATTTATTTGCTTACAGTTATAAAGGACAGAGTCCAAAATGGGTCTGAAGGAGCTAAAATCACGTCAGCAAGGGCCGGTTCTTTCTGGATGCTCAGGAGAGAATTTGTTCCTTGCCCTTTCCAGCTTGCAGGGGCTTCTGGTGTTCCCTGGTTCCTGGTTGCATCACTCCCATTTCTATTTCAGTCATTGCATTACATTTTCCTCGTTTCCTTCTTGTATAGACATTTATGGTTACATTTAGAGTCCACATGGATAATCTAGGAAATCTCTCATCTCAAGTTCTTTAATAAGTTCCAGATAGGTGGTTTTTTTTTTTTTTTTCTGTGTAAAGTAAAACATATTTACGGGTTTTAGAAGTTAGGGTATGAATATATTGGAGGGAGGGTATTCTTCAGCCTACCACATGGTAAATATCTCAAAAATGAAATGTTGGGCCTCCACTAAGAAATGATCTAAATTGGGGGAAGAGAAAATGATCTAAATTTAAATCTAGATGATCTAATTTGGGACCTGATACTTTGAAGACATTAATGATGTCTGATGCATTCTTCCACGCACTCCTCTGGCACATTGTAGAGATTGTGAGGTAACTTTGGGACCTGAAAACATTAAAATTTAGTTTTTTTATGGTTAAGGTGAGAGTCAGTTTGGATAGCAAGGTTAATATTTGAAATGTAGAAAAATTTACAAGATAAAATCACATCATTTGCTAAATGTGTGATGTGGACTAAGTGGAAGGAAGAAGGTAAAAATTCAGATTTCTTTAGAGATCTGTTTTTGCTAGAAAAGAATTTCTCACTGGACACTTTAGTTTTCTTTCATTCTTTTCTTAAAAAAGATTTATTTGTTTATGCCTACAAGAGCTGGGGTATAGGCTAGAGTCGTGGGGAGTGAGAGAATTCACCAGAGACAGAGTGGGGAGCAGAACAGGCAGATCAACTGAAATATACTGCTGAGGGGAGCAGTGGGCAAGGCAGGAGCGGTCTGCTGTGCTAGTGGGTCCCCTACTTGGTCGGGGATCGAACTTGGGCTGCTGTGCCACAGATCCTTCACAGTGCAGAGCTCAACCCACTGCGCCACCAGGGAGACCCTAATTCTTTTTTTTTTTTTTCCTCTTCCTAATGGAAGTGGTGTTTGCCAGTGTGTGGTAGAAAGGAAAGCAGAAGAGTATTGGATGATAACTTCTTTGACAATTATTTCTTTCAGTGGCTTGTGGCCAGCCTTGTGGTCTTTATGTTCTCCTAAGAAACAAGTCAGCTATATTTTTCTGATAAAATTCTGCTCAACTAATGTGAAGGATATGCCTGCAGCTCTCATTACCACAGTCTCTTCTGCATTATGCTTTCCATTGGAGACAGGTTTGTTTTGACTACACTTTCTTAGCTTTTACCCAACAAGAAACATGGGAAGCCTCCTTCTCAGGGGTTCTCACTTTGTGACTACTCTTTTCTCCTGGGTCACACTGCTTTCTCTGTCACTTTCCAGCAACCGTAATAATGCTAGGGTAATGCTCCTTAGTGATAACTCTTAGATCATTCATGTAGCATATTTTGGTGGTGCTTTTTCCTTGACAAACTTTAGTGGTGCCTTGTTCTTCAACCTAGATGTATATGTCCTGACTGCATCCAGATGGGCCAGCCATGTTCTTCTTGGGACAGTCCTTCTTTCAGAATATCTTTGTCCTAGTCTTAAATCTAATTTCTTCTCAGTTCATGGGATTCTTACCTAATGTTTTTAGAAGCTACAGAGAAGATTGTAATAGCCCTTGATTGGGACCCTGAAATGGTTGGAAAAGTACATAATTTTAGCCTTTGTGATATTTACATATATTTGCTCATAATCCCCCACCCCAAATATATTTTTTTCTTTTTATATTATATTTTCAGTTGAATGACTGCAGCCTGTATTTGCACATCTCTATGCAGATAAGTGCAGAAATGTGATCTAATTCTCACCCATGAAATGTAAACATGTGATAGAATATTAATTTTTGAACAGAAAAATTCTTGACCTGGACTTCTCATCTTTCTCTTTACTATGAACAGGAGCATGGCTATAATAATGCCACTTTGAGTTTGCTGTAGGGAACAGCATACTTTGGTGGAGGGAAACTGAGTACTGGAAAGTTTCGAGAACTAGAATTGCCCCTGCTATTGTGTGACAGAAAGAAAACAAATTCATTCCTATAAAATTGTATTGACTTGCCATTAATTTCACATAACTATATAATTTTGGGGGTACAACTTTACACTTAAACCTGTGTGTATATTTCACTCATCCTCTTCTGTGCTCTGGTGGAAATATTCTATTACATCACCTCCCCTTCCCACTTCTGATAACTATGTTTTTCAGAGTAAAATAGTTAATTTTGTTGTGTTTTGCTAATTTGTTTTTGAGAAATAAAATGCTTATTTCACAAATTATATTTGTATGTCTTTTTCTACAGAGAACTTGTCTCAGTGTTGCCATCTGAAAAGGGAGAAGTTGATCCCCAAGTTTTAGGGCCCATATTCTAACACTGCTACATCAACCATTTTTTCTTAGCTAAATCTTCATCATTCTGCTTCATTTCTACTCTCTTACCATCCCTTATAATGAATTCTTTTTCTCTCTCTTGGGACATCTGGATCCCAATACTTTTCTTCTCACTTATGATTTAGCTTCCTAATGGTTGATAGCTAACTCATTATAGATACATGTTCCCAGCGCATTCCTCTTACACTTTATGTATTAAAGGTACAGCCTTTATCAAAAAGAAATATACTGAGTGAATGTGTAATGAGTTGGATAAAATGTTGTAATATTGGTAGTTGGTCTAGTAATTCTGTTACAGTGAGAGATGGGCTTTGCTGAAAAAATTATTTGATAAGATCTCTACAAGGGAGAAATGAGTCTCTGGGTTCCAGATTTGAATTCAGCACATAGGTTTTATGTAGAGGGAGGGAGTTACTCTGTGTAATAAAGGAGTGAGAAGAAGGAGGTGCGGGTTCTGACTAACACAGGCAAAAGAACAGGGTGAGATGAATTAAGGATCCTGGTTTATGGGGATTTTTGAGAGAAAAGTGATACCTAGATATGTTTCCAAGTAAAATGGGTTATACAGCAGGGTATGCATCTTTTCCGGGAGCGGTTAAAATGAATTTTATAATTTTCTTTTTGACTTTTTAGGAGAAACTGTTTAAAATGCTGAGTTAAGGATCATGAGCTATTGATAGTTTTAAACTAGAAATCATCATCACATTGGCTGTTGTCACTACAAAGATGAAAGGGGTTTGATGTTCCTGTGAGACCACAACATTATGCTCTGTGCCATCTATAATAAAACACTCTCTCTCTTAACCATTCAAGTTCACTGAATATACCCAGTGGAATATCATTTATTGGGAACTTAGGTACATATACCTGCCCAGTCAGATCTGGGATAACACTGGAAAAGGTGATGGGTTTGGACAGCGATTTCTCTATTTTATTCAACTCATTTCCCACCCAATCTTTTCCAATAGGCCTGCAATCTGAGCTCTCCAATGTTGGCCATCTTCATGGAGACTTTCTCTATATAAGGAGAGACATTTCCTATAGAACAATTTCTTTCTCATTTTTTACATTCCCCTGGGGTTCCTTGGTTATCATGACCATAAAATTCTCAAGGTAACTGTTTATAGATGTCCTGGATATAATAAAAGTGAAGTGGCTGGGTGTCAGACAATAAGGGGCAACTGGAAAATTTATATCCTGACTGAAGGAGACAGCTGTTGCTCTGATTGCTACAAGGCAGGAAAGTTGTCTAGTCTAGATAGACCTTGATTTTCAACAGAATATGGAAATTAGACACTCTGATATTTAGTAATTGTTTTGTATTGTTCAACTAAAAAAATTATTTCCATTCATCAGTTAATGATCCTTGTTTAAAACATTTTTCTCTGAGGCCACCTAACCTGCCACAGACATTTAATTTTCTGCAGGCTAAAGAAGGGAAAGGAGAATCCCTATGTGTAGGCTTCCAGGAAGATTGTGTAAAAATCAGACAGCCCTTCACAGTACTAAGAAAACATCCTGCTGACAAGTCTTCTGTAGCTATTGTGATAAATGTGTCATCTCAAGTTCACAAAGTCTCTGGACTCAGGAATGAGTGGGCACATGGCAAAGAAAGTATCACCAATATGACCTACCCCCAGCCCCACATCTCCATACCTACAAAAATCTCTTTTCCTCATGTCGGGATGTTATGTAGTTAACTGGATGGTTATCTTTGGGTTCCTATGAGCTATCCACTCATGGGCACTGTGACCTATTTCTATCTGTAAGTCATAGCAGAGCTTCCTTGACTACCTATGGAGTATAGCCCAGATCACAAGGCAGGCCCAAGGACATCTAAGCTGTTGTTGACCTGTTTATGTGACTGTCTCCATGGTGGTTTCGGGGTAACTCTGCCTGTGATAACATCAGCATATATACTTTGCTGTCACAAATGTCTCTTGACATATGGTCATGATGTCCCCTTCTCTGTTTCTCATAGAACTTTGTCCCCATTCCAAACCCACCCTCTGGACATTATTCCTCATACTCTTGTCCTATGATCAGCTTTTACTATCCTGTATGTTTTTAATAAAGGTCACAAGTAGCAGAGTCAAATAGCAGAGTCTTGGCCTTGCAAACCTGCTCCATAACCCTCATCATGTTCCCAACACAAAGCATCAATAATTATCTTTCCCAGTTCTCTTTATATAAACTTTTTTTTAAACTTCTTTACTTATAACTAGGGCAAAGTCAATGTGTATGTATGTTTGTGTGCACGCATGTGCCATATCATATACACACATTATCGTTGCATAGGATTGTTTGGGAGATATTAATCTTGGGAAATAGTGCATAAACATTGAATATCCAAATTTCCATCCTAGTTTGGGGGATGAAGGATGTTTTCATGAACTTTAAAGGGCATAGCCTTCCCTCTTTTTGTGTTCTCTCTTCTTCCCTAGGGAAGGAGCAAAACTAGTGAAGTGGCTGGGGTGAGAGGGTATGTTTAGAAAAAACAAAAACAAAAAAACCTGTAATGAAAAGTAATAGAAGCACTTACAACTAAAGAATTCCAGATCCAGAATGAAATGACTGGTTTTACATATCTCTCTCTATATAAAGTCAATATATAGTCAAGTAAAAATATATCAAATCTAGCTGCTTGTTTTGTCAATCCATTGATAAATGGTTCATAGGATTTAAACTCATTTTTTTTTTACTTTTTCAGATACTACATCTGAGCTATTATATACTTTTAATTCTACTGAAATCTTGTATCTAGCTACTCAATGTAGTTTCTATTTCAGTAATAAGGTTAGAGAAATAATACTTAGTTGCAGATGTGTGCAGATATACTAACTAAATAAATCTCCTGTGTTCTTTTTTTTTAAAAAAATAGCTTTGAAATCCAACTTTATCGACTGTCATTTCTATGTCTTTGTTACTTTAATGTGCAATTTAAAGGAGATGTTTTAAGTGCATTACCCTCATTTCACATTGTCATCTGTGGCAGATTAACTTCATTAGGTTTAACTCTGGTCAAAGCAGCAGAATAGACTTGTGTTTTTAAATTATTTAAGTAAAGAGATAATACTCCAGGCATAGATTGCCTTGAACCAGTGTATTATTTGGCCTATTCGCTCTGCTTCACTGCATGTAGACACATGTTTTCTCTTAGATGACTTTTTATAATGCATTGATCTTCAGCTAACATTCATCATAGGAGAATATGCAAGTGCCCGTGAAATGGTATTTTGCTGTATTAATTGCAGTCCTTCTCTCAGGTGCCTGGTTTCAGATTGAATATTCATTTACCACCCATGGAGAGAATGATGCAAACTTTGGGTATTGCCAGAATACCTTTCTGCCCTTATGTTCTGTGTTAAAAAGTATATTTCATTTTCTCAGGAAATATTCAAAGCAGATACATCTGGCCATAAATATCATGAGGAAACTGAGGGAGAAGGCTTTGGAAGATACTTTTGGGAGATATCTCTAAGGCTGTCATTGTGGTAAATTAGAGACAGGAATTCATTAGGTGTTCTGGGTGTCATGATACTACACTGACTATAGTTGCTTTATTTTCAAAAATAATACTGCCAACAATTTTTCAAATAGTTTTATTTGTACAGGTATGACAGTAAATACCAGTGTGGAACTATTCATTCATTCTTTTTAAAGTTCCCCAAAGACAGCCCCTATAAACACACCAAATAAGATTTCCCCCTATGGTTAGTATCTGATATTAAGAATTTGAGCTAGAGTGAATCAACAGTTGTAGCTTCCAAAGTTGTCTTCAAATCAAAAGAAATATAAGTAGAAGAATAAATCAACCAGCCAAGTGTTTCCAGCTCTTATATATACTGTAGTCAATATGTACATATATTTTTACTTGTTTCTCTCACATACAAACTCTGATCCAGCAGTGTGCCAATTTTCTGCATACATGCATTTGTGAGTGTGGTTACCTCTGCCTAGAGGGCTGTTCACTAGATTTATCTTTACAACCCAGTGTCCACATCAGCAATTGTAGGAAGCTTCCTGTGTGTGTAGGAAGATGTCACATTTGAGCTACTCTTACTGAACTTATTATAGTCAGTTGCTTAATAAACATGCATTGGATGAAAGAATATTGAATAATTATGTTGACTTTCTTCCCCATTAAACTCCATTAAAACTGGAAATGGAGTATCTTATTCATATCCACATATCCAACAACCATGCCTAAAATATAATAGATACACAGCTGACAAGTGAATAACTCATTGTCTGTTTTGGAAGGGATGGTACCTATCTTCACACATCCCTGTTTCTACTCCAAGACACTTAATAGCTTCAACTTCAGAATTTGTGTATGCTGTTTTATGGCAGTGCTTGAGTTTTTCAAGGTACAGTCTGCTTGGATAAAGAAAATAACTGTGACAGCAAAGCCCCCACTAAACTCTCACATTCCATCTGGTGCATAGCTGGTACATTATTTCCTTTCTGTCCCAAGCACTCTGAATCCCCTGGTAGGTAACATCTGTTTTTCTCTTTTTTTTTTTTCTTACTGTACTGCAATGAAATAGCTTTTTTTTTTCTTACTGTACTGCGATGAGCTACCCTCACCCTTCTTTACTGTTAGTTCCACAGAGAACCAGAAACCATCAGATTCACTTTCCACAGATAAATGGGACCATTTCACCTTCCCTGGTGTCTCACACATAAGTTTGAAAAAAAGCAGAAGAAAGTACAGTTGAAGAGAACCTAGGGACTCTCTGAAATGATAAATGAGGATTGAGAAAATTGCCTAGCTTACCTGTAAACTGTACTTGCTGGGCAAGTTGAGAAATTAAACTGCCATCTTTCATCCCATGGAGCTGAGATTTCTCTACAGTCAGAGCTGCCATCTTGACCTTTCTTCTCACATTTTGTTGAGGTATTCACAACCCAGCTCAGCTTCTTTTATTTGAAATATTCAGATCTACCTTTTTTCACTGGATGGATCCTTGCTTTCTCCCCAGCCTTTTTCTCATGCCACTGAACTGCATCATGTGTTAATAAGCTTTTTACTGTGCTAAATTGCTTTGTTTCTGTAGCTGATTTGAAGGCAAAAAGGCCCTAGAGGGTGAAGGGGAGAAAAGAAATACTCTAAAGTAATTAGAATGATTACAGCAGCTGAAAACATTGCTTTTCTAAAACTGCTATATTTTCTCGGGAGGAATATATTTTTTCTTTACAATAGTCTGTGAGGCTTCAGGATAAGTGTTTGCAGAGCAAATGGTGATTGGTAGTTTTTCATTTGAGACTTGAATGAGGGTCATGCATTAGAAATTTTCAAATACATTTTTATGACTACCTTAGGATTACCTTGTTCATCCTGTATTGGGTTTCATTTATATCATCTGCCTTCATGACCATATGAATTTGAGACTTAGCAGCAATTCTCATTGGCTTAAAAACCAATAAATGTTATGATAAATATATAAAAATCTGTGTAGTAAAAGTGATGAGTTATAGAAAACTTTTTTTTTAATCATAAAAACCAAAATAGTCAATTTGGCAACCATGGATTGATAGTTATGAGACAATTTGTCTAATGAGCTATTAGTCCTCATAAAGCAAGACATTTTCCCCCCCAAGGGAAAAAATGGTTTGATTTTCAAACTGAGTAGAAGTCAGGACTACTACTCTAGGACTTTAGATAGTTCTGTGTTTTATACCCTTCTGGTGCTATATCCCCTACTGATCAGGGAGATGGCAGAAATGAAGCAAAGGTAATACTTCAGAACTGGAGGCTGAGGAAGAGAGTGCAAAAGCAGCTGGTCAGCCCATGCTTGAAATTTCTTTTTGTTATCTCCTTCAGATGTCTGCATCACTGATGAACTATACTAATACCTCATAGTGAGGTTTTCAACATAAATATATTTTCCAAGTAACTATAAAATAAAATTCTACATGAAATATAAATCTTCCAAAGCATATTACCCACTTTGCTATCATCTTAAGACAAAATGTATTGAACATAATTGAACCTTCTTTTAATTACACAAGATGAATTTTTTAAACATCCAGTAATCCTGCAACATTATTTATTTTTTACTAAATGCTACTAATCTAATGAAATTTGATGGTAATTGTGGTCAATTGGGGTATGTTAGTTCTGGCTTCCAGCTTTTGTTTTCAAGTGATGCTGCTTGACTACTCTTTAAAGTGTTAAGAAATAATCAGGTATTTAAAATAAGATAATATCTGAAGTGAGAGTTAATATAATTGTAGGGTGAACACTTACATGGAACAAAATGTATGCATTTTGTGATCTCTGTTTTGGCTATTTAGGAACTTATTTCCTTTTAGTCTCATTGCTGGTCCCTCAGATAGTGGGACTTAATAGTTTGCATTAGGTTAAAGGGGATGATGTTTGAAGCCCGCAATAATAATAAACAAGTCATGAACCATGATTCCCTTCACAGTTTATTGTAAAATAATAGTATATTAACTTAAAACCATCTGTATTGATTATAGTTATCACTAAGGGGAAATGATGACTAAGTCCATATCCTTTCAATAAAATATAAGGTACACAAATTCAGTAAAATATTTTCATTTACTTGTACTTGCTGGTCACTTTAGTCAACATATTATCAACCAGTCACTGATAATAGAAATGTAATCAGATCATGCCAACAGTAATGCTCATATTGCAGAACAATGTTGCTCCTGCTCAAATCATGTTAGGGTACATGTGTGGGTATGGGGGAGAAGTCACCGAATATGAAGTAATTTCTCAAGTGTGGGTTGTTCACCATTTTCTTTGTGGGCCTGGTATTAGCATTTATTTATTTACTTAAAATTTTTTATTAATTAAAAAAATTTTTTAAAGATTTATTTATTTATGCATACAAGCACTGGGGTACAGGCCAGAGGTGGGGGGGGTGGTGAGAGGATTCACCACAGAGAGCAGGGAGCAGAACAGGCAGATCAACGGAAGTACACTGCTGAGGAGAGCAGCGGGCACAGCAGGAGAGGTCTGCTGCACCATGTGGGTCCCCTCCCTGGCCGGTAGCAGGGATCGAACTCATGCTGCAGTGCATTGCTTTGCTTCGTAGTGCATTGCTTAACCCATTGCGCCACCAGGGAGGCCCTAATTAAATTTTTTGATGTCATTGTAGTCCATGTAGTTTTCCCGTCACCATATGTTAACCATCACCATAGTCCCTGTGTTCTTCTCTTCCTTGTTTTACCTCCTTCCCACACTGTACTTTGCTATATGCCTCAGTTCTATGGTCAGCTTGCTAGTTTTGGCTTTTCTTGACCTTCTGTTTGTTTTCTCTACATTCCACATACAAGTGAGACCATCTGGTATTTATCTTTTTCTTGTAATTTCAACTAGCATTAATCCCTTCCAGTTCCATCCATGTTGCCACAAATAGCATGACTTTTTTTCCTTTTTGATCACTGGGTAATATTCCATCGTATAAACTCTTTGATCCATTCATCTATTTTGTGGCATTTGCTTTTACTTTGAGAAGGCATCAAGGTTGCCTTAAAAAATGTTTCACACATCATATGCTCTTTATTAAAGATATTTAGTGTGAATAGTTAGACTGAGCTATCTTTGGGATTTTATAGATTGTTTTTAACAGGCTTTCACATTATCTAGCTGTCACTGAGAGAAAATACCTTTAGAAATGTGTATAAACTATGATAAAATGCATAGGTCTACTAGGTTGGCAGAAAGACTCAGTTAAGAGCAATGCAAGTAATTTTTAATCTCTTCTACAGAGCTGAATCTGTTGACTTTCCATCTCAGTTCATTGTAAAAAGGCTCTTTAGTGAATTGTAGTGAATTCATTGTAAAAGGGGTCTATCATATTCTATATGACATTTCTACCTCTAAAGCATCAGTAATAAAATTCCACCAATCCCCAATACCTTTGTGAAGTTAGTGGCAGGAGAAGTTTCTTGAACATCTATTTCTGGAGACTTGTAGGCATTGTAGGCAGACTTGTGATTGGTGATTTGAGATTGGTGCATTTCTTTTGTTCATAGGTCACTGTTGACCACTCTGTGATGTTATGGCCACACTTTCCTCTCTGATTTACACCACTTCTTATTTCACACTCTGTGTTTGTTCTTATAAATGTGTAGTCCACTGTAAATGCTCAGCACCCATTTACTAAATAAATGAATGTGGGTGTTTATGAGGGACAAGGGAAAATATCTTCATATATTCCTGGGATAGTTTTGCTTAATGCAGGTCTTACAAGAGATCTTCAGTTAGTGTATAGCTGATGAGGAAAGAAAGGAATAAAATTGACACATTTTAAGGTGCTTTTGAATCATTATTTGGAGGGGAAAAAAAATCACCATTCCTCAAAAAAATATAACTAATCATGATATCTCAGTCCATGTCTGTTTGAATGAATTAATGTGTATGAAAGTACTTAGCAAGCTGTAAAGGGGTGTTGTTATCATTACTCCATACACAAGTGAAGTAAAATAGCTTACTTGGGTAGATCCCGTCACCAATTGCAATGTGCTTTATATATATGTATAGTATCCCTATCAATTTTCTCACTAACCTCATGAGGGTGCTATTTTGTTATCTCCATTTTACAAATGAAGAAACAGTTTTGTGAAACATCACTGGTGTTGGGTTGTATGCTGAAGAGTGAAATCAAGGTTGAGTCTCTTTTTCTGAATCTAGATCTATATTCCTTCCTTTACACTAAAACAAATATCTCAGGGTAATAGTCTTTTTTAAAAAAATGAGTAATGGTGTTCCTTACTTGTATGAAGGGTAAAGAAAGAAGGATTTCCTTTATCAGAAAGGAAATCCACCAAACCCCAGGTTTTGGAGCTGTACCTAAGTCCTGGCTTAGGCATCGTGGTTTCTGGTGAGAGCTGAGATATTAAAGCACTCAGGAGTGTGAATTTCTGTCACTCATATTAATAACTTTGAAGTATAGCTTTCAAAGTAGATTTCTTTACTACTTGAAACATGACAAGTAAGAAACTTGCCATCAAGTAGGTACAACTCTTTATTCTAGTGTATAAGGAGTATAGGTACTTCAGAAACAATCCTATACATTAGGAATTAGTTAACAATTTCTTTCCCTTTATTTAACCAAACAACATATCTGGTATCAGAGAGGCTTAATAACTTTCCTAAAGAGGCTTAGTAACTTTCCTAAGGACACTACACTAATAAGTACTTATACTCACTCCATTACTTTTTTTCTTATCACTTTTTTTACATCAAATATTGTTTAGAACACATTGTTATTAATCAGGAGAAAAATATGTCAGATTTCAACTTTGGAACAAACTTGAAGAATAAGTGAATTTCTTTGTGTCATTGTTTTCCTTTCATTGCCAGTTGTTACTTTTTCTTATATAAATTCACTCTGAATGTTTTCTTGGATTTAATATACTTTCTTGAGACTTTATACTCAACTTTAGGATTATTAGAGAGCTGGACACCTTAGAATATCTTTTATTCAGTGCAGAAGAAAACCTCCATTTTAACCCCAGAAATGAAATTTACACAAGAAATCTTAGCTGACTATGCCAACCATAGGAAGGTCTCCATTTACATTTTTAGCCTTCATGAGTTGGAGTTTGATGGAATTGATTCTAGGTTATATGATGCCTGCTACTCCCTTTCTTCTTCCCAGCTGTGCTGAGAGCTAGCAATATGGGGAAAAATATTCATTCAGAAAATAATTATTGTACACCTACAATATTTGCAACACATAGTCCAAGGCACAAAAAATGCATCAGAGTGAACTAAATAGAGACCTCATTCTCATAACTTTTTATTTTGATAGATAAGTCAAAAATAAAATTAAAGAAAATTTAAAACACACATGTATATCTGTGTGAATATTTTTGTATATGAGAGCATATGGGTTACAGTAACTGCCATAGAGAAAAATAAAGCTAGTTAAGAATAGTGGGGAAACATTCAAAACTGAATTAGTACCTATCCTACACAGACTATTCCAAAAAATTGAAAAAGAAGGAGTTCTACCAAACTCATTTTATGAAGTCAACATCACACTAATACCAAAACTGAACAAGGACAACACAAAAAAAGAAAACTACAGACCAATCTCTCTAATGAACACCGACGCAA
>JAGFMF010012132.1:1630035-1664503 GCA_019455555.1 Galemys pyrenaicus | reverse complement strand
TGATGGTGCACTGGTGATATGGTGATGGGGAATACATGGGGATTACAATTAATGGCAAGTATATGTAAATTTTAAAATATTTTAATAAAAAAAAGAAAAGGAAAAAAATAAATTAAAATAATAAACTTTATTCAATAAACTCAAAAAAAAAAAAAAAGTAAAGGACAGGCATTCTCCTTAGGAAGTCCAGGTGTTGACCTAGACAAAGACTATAAATCTAGGAATTTAGATCAGCTATTTAATTTATGTTTTTTAAAAAAAAATCTGAAAGAAGCCATTTCTAAGGAATAAAGAAAGTGAATCCAAGGTCTCACCAAATGGAGACTATCAGCAGTCAAATTATTTAAAATACTCATTGAAATTCAAAAATTTGAAAACACACCAGATGAAAACTTAACTAGAGAGTTTCAACAGTATTTTGAGTGGACGGAAGAAAGAATTTGTGGTCTTGACAGCAGGTTAACTGAAGTTATCCATTCTGAAAAACAAAGAAAGAAATGTAGAAAAATAAAAAGACTGTCACCTGTGTGATAACATCAAGAGCATCAACATACAGAATGATAATTGCAGGGTAGGGCAAAGAAAAGGATTAAGAAAGAAAATTTGAAGGCACAATGGCAGGATCTTTACAAATTTCGTGAAAAACATTAACACCCAAAAAACTCAACAAACTCCAAATAGGGTAAATTCAAAAAGATGTACACCTAGACATACTACATTCAAAAAGTCAAAAGACAGAAATCTTGAAAAGCAACATGGCACATACAAGGAGATCTCATTAAGATAGAGCTGTGAAAGGGACCATGGGGTGGGGGGAGTGGAAAGGGGGAGGACAAAGACGGGGAAGAGGCCAGAGGGTGCACAAGGGACTGAGGTGATGGTGCACGGGTGAAATGGTGGTGGGTACTCCCTGGGGACTACAAATGATGTCAAATATAATTAATAAAAAAAAAAAAAAGAATAGTGGGGAATAGAGGCCTCCCTGGTGGTGCAGCGGGTTAAGCAATGCACTATGGAGCGGACCACATTCACTGCAGCATGAGTTCGATCCCTGCTGCCAGCCGGGGAGGTGACCCACATGGCATGGCAGACCTCTCCTGCCTCACCTGCTGCCGCCCTTGGCAGTGTATTTCGGTTGATCTGCCTGTTCTGTTCCCGGCTCTGTTTCTGGTGAATCCTCTCATCCCCCCCAAACCTCTGACCTGTACCCTAGTTCTTATATGCATAAATAAATCTTAAAAATAAAAAAGAATGGTGGGGAATAGCTTTCTGCCCACTTGTGTCTATGTAAGTGTCCTTTCTTTTCCTTTCATTTTTTTATATAATAAACCTGCCCTTTTGGATATCAAAAAAAAAAAATGATGAGCAATAATGGACAGGTGTGGACTTTCTTACAAGGGTCATGAGGGACCCTTCTGAGAACTACAGGAAATCAGCTTCTGTGGGTAACTGCCTTCCCAAAAGGCAAGTGCCCTCTGGAGTTGCCTAGTACAGCAGACTAAGTGGGTTCCAGGGTAGATGGACATTTCGTTCTGTGAGAATTCATTAGAAAGAAATGATTGTCTAAGACAAAAATCATGTAATGAACTGCCAGTAGAATTGTAAGAAGATATACAGGGTGTGATAAATACACGTGCTAATAAAATTATCTTGATTATATCACAATATGCTTTCTATTGGTTATGATTTTTTAAGGTCAGAAGTGATTTGATCTTTTCTCTGTTTGGAAGAAAGAAAAGTTAGTGCCTCTTTATACTATAGGTCTCGGTGATTTTTTTATTTTGATTTTAAAAAATGTATTTTTTATTGGGGTAACATTGGTTTATAACAGTGTACGTGATTTGGAGATATAGATTCGTAACTTTTCAGGTATGTTATCACACCACACCCACCACCAAAGTATCCATAATTTTCCACATTGTTCATTGGGGTCTCCTTCCCAACTTTCCCTCCCCCAAACTTCCCTCTCTGATATCCTCAATTCTACAGGAGATTTCTAGGATTTTTTTTTGACTTAGCTTTTCTGTTTCTTTGTTTCATTTCTTTATATTCTACATGTGAATGAAATTATCCAGTATTTGTCTTTAACCTTCTGACTTACTCTGCTATTGCTGGAGCAGTGACCTAGTTAAAATCGAATTTCAATGTGTAGAATCTCTCTGACTATGCACTGTCTTTTTCAGAGCCTCTTGAGAATATTCATTACCTAATCTCATATATTAAAAATCCTTTTGTCAAGGCTAATGAGTCTTATCATTTATCTCTGAGGCAAGTGACTACACACATTTAATATTTTATGCAGCTCTTTTATATGGATGTGAATGGAATTATAGCCAATCTATTTAGTATACTTTTTTGTATATATGATAAGTTATCATGACTGTCTGACCAGCCAAGTGGATTTCATTGCTTTTACTTCAGCCCTACCTAACAGTGATTTGAAATCTTTTCAAGAAGAAATATACAGTAGGGCACCATATGGTAGGAACTGAAAATGGTGTATTTAAAGGAAAAGGAAAAGGTTGGAGACGGAACTCCTAGGGACAAGGAGCAAGGAACAAGGTCTTACTCTAACTGGTGTTGGGAGGGTAGGGTGTGTACACTGGGTTTTGAAAGCAGAGCTCATTTTTATAGTGATTGGCAATTCGGTTATGGAATCATTAAATAAATTCATGAGAACTCCTCAAATAGGCTGTAAGTGTTCTTCTGAAGCCAGGATTGAGTTGGTTAGTCACTTTCTGAAACAATTGTGACATTTATCTTCTGTATTCTCATCCTCCTTCTCTATGCCCTCTCCTTTCCCCCTTTTTGTGTTTCTTTTTGTTTTGAGGTAGTTGTTGCCTTTATGAGTCTCCTCTTCCCCTTGACCCTTGACAATTAATGCTCATTTCTTCCCTCCATCTTCTCCTATGGGATTCCACTCAGGCCTGCCCTGCATTTTTGCCATAATCCTTACTGTCATTAAAACATAAATCTCCTGACTCCATTTCCAGCCAACCTGAATTTTGTATCATACACAGCCTCTGGTATAAAGTAAGAGCTCAAAATATGTATCTTGAATAAATATGGTAAAAGCTTAATATGTATTTCATAAATTCTCCTTAGAAACATATCTTGGAATGATCTAAAGTTGGAGAGTTCAAGGTCTTTAGATATACTAGGAGAGAGATATTTATAAAGCTGAACCCTTGATGAAGTTCTTCTTTTGCGCAATCAATTCCTTTGGGCTGAGATTCTGAAATGCATAGTGAAACTGAAGGTCATCCTCTGCATATCTGTTCAGGATCTGGCTCAGGTGTTATATTAATAATTTTCTTTTCATTAACACTGTCCCCACATGAATACTTCCAAGGCTGACCTTCTGGAATTGAAAGACAGGATGGCATGTGGGAAGTGAAGCAGATGTACAGTCAGACTCTCTCATTCACCTTCTGGCTTTGCCTCTTGCTAGCTATATGATATTGGATTGAGTCTATTCATTTCGCTAAGCTTCTCTTTTTGTCATTGTAAAATGGTAACTTTGCTAAATGACCTGCTTGCTCTGAATTTGAAGGATCATTTTTCATACTGGATGTGAATCTTCTTTATAAACTCCAAAGTATAGACAAAGACATAAAGCCATATTCACCTTAAATCCCAGTGTAGTAGTGACTTTCTGCGGTACATGTGTCAAATGATTTGCTGATCTTTATTAGACATTAGTCATAGAATTGTGCTGCGCTTATTCATTTAGCACATGAGTACCTACCATATAGAAGGCCTGTGCTGGATGGATGGTGAAAAATACCCACATTATCCTTTCCCTTGGAGAATTTGTAGGGGGAGAAAGATATTAATAAACATTAAATGAGTATATAATTATGAAATTATAACTAAAAACATGTTAATTGCTGTGAAGGAAAAAACAAAATAAAACAAGGTCTGTGAGAGAAAAATGATGGAGGGTAAATGTCTGGTGTTGAAGAAATGAGTGGAAATAAGCCAGGTCATGTATGGGAGAAGGATGCAGCATTTAGATAAAACTTCATAAATTCAGAAAACTTCAAGAAGACCAATGTGACTGCTTGGATGAGGTTTGGTGGATAGTCAAAGTGCTTTGACTGGACCAAATGGTGGGTGGAAGGATGATATGTGGATGTAGGCAGAATTAACCTTTTTTATTTTATTTTAATTAATTAATTTTTAACTGAAGTAGCATTGGGGTATCCCAATCAAGTATTACCACCATAATACATCCACCACCAACTTACCTGTATTCTTTTTTAAAAAATATTTTATTTATTTATGCATACAAGAGCTGGAGTACAGGCCAGAGGCATGGGCAGTGGGGGTGGGGAGCAGGGAAGGGTGTGGGTCGGGGGTTGGTCTGTGTGAGAGTATTCACCAGAGACAGAGTGGAGAACAGAACAGGTGGACAGACTGAAATACACTGCTGAGGGGAGCAGCGGGCGAGGCAGGAGAGGTCTGCTGCACCATGTGGGTCCCTCGCTGTCTGGGATGGAACTGGTGCTGCAGTGGCTGCGGAATCCCCAGTGTGGCGCTAAACCCCTTGTGCCACCAGGGAGGCCCAACTCACCTGTATTCTACCACCACAGACCATTATGCCTCCCCACTCCCTGTTCTTCCCCTTCCCCACCCCTTTCCCATTTTGTGTCTCAAGTTTAGTTTTTCAGCTTGTCTTTATCTGACTATTAATATAGTTATTTTTATTCCACATATTAGTAATAGCAGCCAGCATTTATCTTTCTCCTTTTGATGTATTTCTCTATTATCCCTTCAAACTCTATCTATGTTGCAGCGAATGGCATGAGGTTATCTTTTTTGATCTCTGAGTAATATTCCATTGTGTATATATACCACATCTTCATGATCCACTCATCTGTTCTGGGACATTTAGGTTGTTTTCCTAGTTTAGCTATAGTAGATAGTGCTGCAATAAACATGGAGTGGAAGTTTCTTTTTGAATTAGTGTTTTTAATTTTGTAGGAAAGATTTAGATCACTATGTCTTGTAACCCATGATAAGATGAGGTGTATGTTCAGAGCAGTCATGAAAGGCATTAAAGCTTTAACTTGATAGTAAATAACAAAATATTGATACAAAACAACAAATAACAAAACACTTTACTCTCTGGATGTTGTGTGACTGGATTAGAGTTGAGTCTATGTGTCAGCAGATAGACTGGCTATAAGTTTATAGCAGTAGCCCAGGCAAGAAATGGGGGCGATTGTGTTGTCATCACATATCTGTTGTTTCACCAAATATTTCTAGCTTTCTTTTTTCTAGAAACGCCATAAAATTTCATTCCTCTATTCCTTTTAAAGTTAGCTATGAACTTACTTGTGCCGCTTCTGGATAGAAAGTTTAAAATATATACCTGATTTTCTGTGTTCCCAATCTTCCTCATTGATGTTGGTGGCAACACAGGTTCACATGACACTTCCATCAGTGTGGGCTCCTGAGTAACTATGATGAACAAAATGTCCTTGCTTACGAATACTGGCCATGGTGAGAACAAAGAATACACCTTTGTTCTGTACTAACCACTGCCGTTTGGGGGTTGCTTGTTATTGCAACAGAAACTCTCTTGACTTGTACACTGCTGAAACATAAGCATGTTAATTCATATTCAAATGTTAATTTTTACAAATATATTGACATTATAATTATTGGTCCTTTTGAATTTTGTTAGTGGAACTACAGCTCATTTTTGTTGCACTTGTTTTATATTTGGATTCAGAGCAAAACCCTTATAACAATATTAGTGATATGTATCAATATTTTGGTCTTTTTAGGGGAACCCTGAGATTCTTTTGTAATTGTTTTAGTTACCTCCGTTACTCATTTTCATTTGTATATCATTCAAAACAGAGAAAAAGTCCAACAAATAGAAGTCAAAAGCAAGAAGTTTGAATTGCTATTATTTTCCATTTTTTTTCTAATATGGTAGTGAATGTGTGTTTCTTAATAATGTGACTGTTATTAAAACTCATAAAATACTTTTTTATTCCTGTGTCATTCTTGCTCAATTTAGGCAAGAAGTATAGTTTTGGGAATTCAAATATCTGTTCTTAGTCTCTTGCAGCTACTGTGTGTGTGTGCGTGTGTGTACATAGATACATACGCACAAATGATGTATGTATATGTGCATGTAAATATATTTCATATTTATTTTATATGTGTATGCTAAGTTGGTTCTTTCCTGATAACCTGTGTGCTCATTTTCTTACCCATTTATCCATCCATGCTATAGGAGTGAGTAGGCTGTATATTTAAAGTATTGGCTCATTCCCTAGCAACCTGCGTACTGGGGTTTAATGGCTTGTAGGCTGCAACAAGACTAGGAAGAGTTAATCACTGTCTTTATTTTGTTGGGAGAGGCAGCTTTCATTTCACATTGATTTTTTGCATTCTCTGTGCCAATTTGCGACAGCTTGTTTCGCAGCCCCACATTTGTTTAAAGCTCTCTAACAGACTGCTTCTATTTTTTTTCCCCATGATTATTTTTTTTTAACTTAGAAGAACATGGCTTTGCACGTGGTTGGGAACCCAGATAAGCTTCTCTCTCTCTGGAGACTGTGATTGGCAGCTCCCCCTGTCGTGCAGATGTGAAATGAGGAGAGCTAATTTTCCCATCCACTTTCTAGTTTTCATTACTATCTGTCATTTTACATTGGTGCTCATTACAGCCATCTTCTTGCCAGATGGAAATCTGCCTACTCACTGGGTGTCTATTTTCTGCCACTCATGGATCATAACAATGTCAGACAATATGTCAGTGAACTCCTTTCAATATCCTTTCCTGCACTGGATAGATTGGTGACATTGTGTAAAATGCTTGATATTGGGAGGCAACTTTTCATGTTATTTGTTAACAAAAGAAAGGCAAGGCCAGAAAGTCCCGCTTCCTTGAGCAAAGTTGCGCGTGATACCAGAAGAGAGGAATGGTGTTGGCAACACAGATGAATCATATTGTAGCCATGGCTATTTTCTGAAAACTGAACTGGAATGACTCATGACCCATGTGCACAACTAAAGTGTTGACATGTCCCCAGCTAAGAGTAGAGTCCTGTTCTCAATGAGACATAAATCACAGCTGGAAACCAGACTTACCTTAACCCAGTGGGTCTCAAATTGTATCCTGGAGCAGAATCATTAATATTGGCCTGGGAACTTGTTGGAAATGCAGATTCTCAGACCACACTTTAGTCCTACTGAATCAGAATCCCTGGGAGTGGGGCTCAGCAATGGCTGTGTTAAGAGGCCCTCCAAATTACTCTGATCTCTGTAAAGTTTTAGATGTGCTGACAAACTTAGTGGGTATTGGCAAATTGGTGCAGTCATTGCAGTGTTACTCAAATAATAACAGTTAATGGATTGGCTGTTTCTGTTTCCTCTTCTTTTTATGTACAGGTGAGGGGAGAGGAGGTTTCTGTGTTTGATATACTGAACCAAATAACTTTTAGAAAGTAATCAAAATGCAAGTTTTGTTTTCCAAGCTTCCGATAAAACATGTTTACTGAAAGAGCATCTTTCCTGTCTTGGGTGAAAACCCCTGGAGGCACTCTGTGGGCATGCTGAGACAGTAAAATCTGTGGACGTGTGGAGCATTTTGTCAATGTAGTTGTTAGGTCATCTCTGTCACACCAGCTGGACTGGCTGCTGTGGGACCTGCAGTAGGCATCTTTGTCCTTCCTCATTCACATTTATTGCTTGGCATTAAGATTCCCTGCTTATATCCTTACATTCTGGAAGTTTCTCTGTAATAATCTTATCTCTTTGTTGGGTTTCTAGTTTCCTCCTAGGTAGTTCTTTCGGGTATACCTCACTGAATGCCAGGCTAACGTCCTCTTCTCCATTTGTTCCTAAGCTGGACCATGGGAAACCTCCTAGCATATTTCTTTTTTTCATATCAAAGAAATTTGTTATATTTTTGATATAGTAGATGAGGAAAAACTATCTCTTGCTTCCCAAGCCTCTCAATAAAAATGGCAATAATCAAGGATAACATTGAAATGAAAATAAAAAATACAAAAGTCTAAGGCTTTGGAGATAAAAAGCCTACTGACTACTCTCTATGTGGAGAAAAGTTGTTAATAGTTTTAGTTTGGTCTTCAAATAGTTATCTTCACGTCCCTCAATCCTTTGCCTAACATGGTCAAGTAGACTGTCAAGCATCACTGCTTCTTGGGACTCTGCTACACAAGGTGTTTGCCAACCTCTAGATCAGTTGTTGGAAAACTGTGGTCCATGTGCAAACTATGGCCTGCTGCATTTTTTAAAAAATAAGGTTTCAGTGGAACACAACTATACCCATTTGTTTATTATTAGTCTTTGATTGCTTTTGCATTGCAACACAAAAGAGAGTCCATAATCTCAAAAGTAAAATATTTATTATCTGGCTCTTTGCAGAAAAAAATTTGTCAACCTTTCTCTAGATTTCCTGGGAGGTGGGAGAGGGCCAGAAGAGCAGCAGGGAAGGAGAAGGAAGTGGAAAGTCAGACTTTGCCTCTCAAACTTCAGGAATTTATCAAACTCTTTAGGTGATCTCTTTGAAACACCCCTAACCTTTAAAGGATGGATATAGCCACAAGGCAGCAGCCTTAAGCCAAGAAATCCATGTATAAATTCTCCCCTTATTTTACAGTTGTCAACATCTTTATTCCCTAACTGTAAGTGAGCGTCCAAGAATCATAGAGTTAGTCCTCACCACCCATTTTGAAAACCCGTAATTTTGGTCTAATACCTCATTTTGCTGTCTAATTTTTGTCACTTTGGGTCTTTGGTTGAAACTCGCAATTTACATTTAGTGACATTTATGTGTAGGTAGTTAAGTAAAACTCATGACATTCCTGGATCTTGACTGGGAGAGATGTTGGTAAACTCTCAATGGACTAAATTAAAACTTGGGTGATATTTTTTTTGCTTAAATGGCAATTAAGGGTCAGAGGCTTAGTTTAAAGTGATAAACACAGAAGCTTTCTAAGATTATTTACAGTTGATTTGCCCAGATAATACATTTTAGTCACTTAAATACCCATCAGGTCTTCTGATCAAAACTAAAAATGTAACATTGCAAATTGAAAACTTCAAGCATTGCTCTGCCTCCTTCCAAACAGGCTCAGGCTGGGTCTTCTACTGATCACTGCTCTTTTGTGTCAGAAAAAACATCAGTCTGCTTTATAATCTCTAAAAATGACTTGTGGCATCACATATACTATATTATTATTTATGCATATATATTTTTATGTTTGTTGGATTTACTTTGTAGAAATATTTGTGTCATATTATTTTGGAAATGATGAAGACACAGGCAAATGGGCTATGGCAAAGAATCTATCCCCCACTTGCCAGGAGGGAGAACATATCTCATATTCCCCTTGAGATGATAGAAAATTAAATAAAATAAAATGACCTTGTTGCTTAGTACATATCACATGAAATTTTAAATCTCAGTCCTCACTCAGCAACTACTCACATCACTGTCAGTAAAAATAGCTAAAATCTTGAGGTCATGGGTTTGGCTATTTTGTATTGTTAATACCCAAATTCAGTGGACTTATCTGCCTGGTGCCTTGTCAGAAATAGAACTCCCATAACAAAATCTATTAACTGTACTTTGCTCATCTTTTTATTTTCCAGTAGTGAGTAGATACTTTGCTAATTTGTTATTTTAAAAATTATTCAGTAATGTGTTTGCCCGTGTTTTTCATCTTTACAGTGTAATGGGTATGACATATACTGGTAAAGAGCTGCCTGCATCTGTTATTATATATACCTTAACACCTTTGTTAAATACTGATTTTCCTCAATATTCTTATGTTATGTCTCTTAGGTTGATAAAGTTATCATCAGCTTGCATTAGTCTACATAGCCAGAATACAAGGCAGATTATTAGGAGAAAGCAAAAGTTCTCTCTACTTCATAGCTGATTCTCCCCATAAATCTTTTCAGCATGAGCTCTCGAAATATTAGTTATGTTATATCCCTAGTTGTTTTATAAAATTATTCACAAGTTTTGAAGCTTGACTAGATGTGAAAATGTTTCTTCTATAAAAGGGTTTAGAGTAGTTACACAAATAAGCTCCTGGTATAAATACATTTGAATATTTTTCTTTCTCTCTTTCTCTCTCATACATACACATACCCATCTACACATTTATATATATATTCACCCCTAGAGAGATGCTCTGTGCAGAATTTTCTGTTGTAAACTTGTATTTTTATTGTTTTTCAGGATATTTTTATTTGGTCAATATTTAAGGAAGTTCTGCAATAAAAGCAGCCATGTTTGTGATTATATATCAGTAATTCCTTGAGTTTATAATTTTTTACAACCTTTTTCTGGAAGAGTGAAATGAAATTTCCAATTAGCTCCTGTGATGTAAAATCTGTAATGTGCATCTCTGCTGTAAGGACCAGTGAGGTAATAGTGGCAGGTATGCGAATACCAAGAAGCAGGGTGCTCATTTAAATTTTCTTGAAGCAAAAGTTGACTGAACTCCTACTATGTGTGAAGTATGCCTTGTGCTAGGGGAATCCAAAGATTAGTGCAATAATATCACTATATATATTGAGCCTTAGGAACAGAATTTCTAAACAGAATTTCAGTGAGCAAAATAATAGTCTTTTACTTTCAGGACTGTCACTTCAGTTACTGGTGCATGCTACATTTAGATAGATAATGGAAATAAATATTTTCCTATTTTAGAAATCTGATTTAAATGTTGAAATATATTTTATTGATAACCAACCTAGTACATGAAATATATTTATTATAATCTTCACTATTCTGGTTGATATGCCAGATGAACAAACAGAATTTCATACATAAAAATGAATTTCTTATAAATACAGTAACAATCATTATGTTCTTATACTCATATCATGTCCTTACCCTTTCCCCTCTTTTAGCACCAGAGATAGACTGTAGTTCTATTTTTTATAAATTTCCTCATAAGAAAGGATCTAGGATTGATTCTGCATCTCCTAGCAGAAAAAAGAGCAAGGAATTTTGGGTGCTAGGAGTTTTCCTTTTAGAATCTTTAAATTTGAATTTAAATTCCTTACTGTTTCACTTTTTTCTTTAGCTTATGACCCATTTACCCCAGCCATAAGGCCATACTCATAACAGAGCAAGTTATGAGCTCAGTGTCTCTTCACTTTTGAAAATTATACTTTCTAGATATATTTTTGTGGTGTTCATGATAGATTTTTCACCCTGGGCTTATAACAAGAAGAGGAAAGGTCACTTGGTAAATGGGGAGTATTTAGGTGCCTTTGGATGGGACAATGGCTTTGTAGGGAAATAGGGATAACAATGAGAGGTCTCCCTGAGAGAAGCTCATACACATTTCCATATATTGGTATGGTATTGGTTTGGAACAAGAAAAGGATCCAGTGCCTGAGCAGGGGTAAGAAGGCAGCTGGTGGGAATGTTCTGTCAGCCCATCAGCTAGAGTTATATCAGAACTTCTTTTACAGGGCACAACTTCAAGGAGTATTCCTACTGTAACATCAATGTGTGTGTCATGTTTTACTTTGGGGGTGAGTACATAACCAGCAGTAGATTATAATGTGATCGAGAATGTTGTTGCACCTGGAGAAAATCTTGGAAATCATTCATTCAACAGTATCTATAAGCATACACTGTATTAGTTGCTAACAATTAAAATTTGTGCAAGACAGATAAGATAGATAAGACTGTATCAGTCTTAGAATTTAAGAAAGGAAGCAAACAATAAAGGACAAATAAATATAAAGAAAATATTATGTATTTATAAATTTATAAATGCCATTAAGAAAATAAAATAAAGTCATGTCGTAGTAATTGGATGACAACTTTATGTTGGACAAAGGATCAGAAACTTTCTCTAAGGTAGAGGTATTTGAACTTAGTCTGGTGGAGAAGGAGCAGGAGCAGGTAATGAAAATTTGAGGGAAGAATACTTGCCAGGTACAGAGAGCAGTGGAAAGGCTATGAGCTGCATAAAAAAGCTTCATTTGTTTGGGAACAGATGAAAGGCTAATGTAAGCTAGGACATCAACTAAATGGAAAAGTGGTTGACCAAAAGTTGGAAAGGTAGATATCGTGAAAGCTTGTGAACCTAGGTAAAGATCAAGTGTGAATGCTTTTTTTAAAAAATAAAGAAGACAAAATTCAGAAGTAAAACACCTTGTCCAAAATTACTGATGACAGCCAAGTCTCTGACTGATGTTCTAATCTCTATATTGATAAGAAATAAAAGAAATTAGAGCACTTTGGGGCCTCCCTGGTGGCACAGTGGGTTGAGCGCCACACTGTGAAGCATCCGTGGCAAAACAGTGCAAGTTCAATCTCCGGCCAGGGAGGGGACCTACATGGCACAGCAGACCTCTCCTGCCTTGGCCGCTGCTCCCCTCAGCAGTGTATTTCAGTAGAGCTACCTGTTCTGCTTCCCATTTTGTCGCTTGTGAATCCTCTCACCTCCCATGCCTCTGGCCTTTACCCCAGCTCTTCTATGCATAAATAAATAAATCTTTAAAAAACAAAAGAAATGAGGGCACTTTTAGAAGAGAAGGAAATACCATAAAATTGCATCATCTCCTTAATTCTATGTCACATAGGATTATATGTCTTCATTTTTAGAAAGGCACAAGACACAAAATCACAGACATTCAAATCAGTACTTGTGAATGGAGATAAAATTATTCCAGTCATACTTTTCATTTATTTCCATGTAACTGTGACATAGCTTATGGTCCCTGCAGAACTTCTGGTGATCTTGAATCAACCAACAGCATTGAGAAGGAGTAGTCAGCCGAAATTCCCAGACACTTTACAGATGTCTGTAATATTATGATTATCGAGGGCAATAAAAATGTGTCTAACTTACCTTTGCCTTACTCATCATTTACTCATCAGGACATGTATTAAAAAATAACTTCTGTATTCCACAAGACAAAATCATTGTCATTCAGATTTTAAATCTGTGTCTCATAAATGGGGAAACAAGAGTATGAGCTGAAGTAAAATTTTCAAGTGCACACTATTGATATGTGATGGAAATTTTTTTGTATCTAAGTTTATGTCAAGTCTTTTTCTTCACTAATCAATTATTTGTGAACACCTGTCTCCCGGAGACTGTATTAGGCCCTACAACAGAAATGAGACATTAGACATGGTACTCTTGTGGAGCTTGACAGTCTATACTGGACAACCTTCCAGTGTCTCAGAAATAACCCAAAGAGATCGGAAAAGAGGATCATTTTCCTATTTTCAGTTTTTGGAAGAACAGGTCAGCTTGGCGCATAAGCCAGAATTCCCTGGCATATGTAGTGCACAAGGTTGTTATCTTTCTGCCAACTAGATACTGGCACCGTTAACTGTTCATTGGCTTTAGAAGAGGCTCTGCTGGACTGATTGATCATCTCACAATGGCATTTGTGGCAGGAAGATGTTTACTTGGCCTCTCTTTCACCACCTTCCCTTATGTGACCAGGTAAACAATGGCTGTTTCTTGTATATGAAGACAAATGACAAGTATGACACTTCTGCAGCATTTGTAGAACAAGCTTTATGTCTAGTGTTCAGTGAAGTTACCTCTCTGATTCCAGATGGGTTGGAGAGAGTAGGACCTCACTGCATGGGATATACCCTGGAAGGGCAGAGAGTAAAATCTCGTTAACAGACCCACCATTGTTAAAAGGACCTGAAGAATGTCTCAAGGTTTTGCTGAATTTATTTGATAACAACACTTCTTTCTGGGAAAAAGAGAGTAAGAAGATAGAAAAAACAGTTTAGAAATTTTCTGTGTAAAAATCCCTTATCCACTGGGAGAAGGAAAAAAAATACAGTTCCTTCTGGACTGATGTGGAAACAGTGCAAAATGGAGAGATGACCCTAGTCCCCACCAACAGTAATAAGCATGCAATAAGTATCATTTAATGTGATAATTGCTATTATGTTAACAACTTTATTCTATTTTTCCCCACTGTCTGGATAGTTGACTATCTGGCTACCCTTCATATTAAATAACTGCTTTCCCTTGTCATTTTGGAGAAGAGGTATTGATATATTATCTTGTTGATAAATATTCTGATAATGGGGATTATCCCTCAACTTCAGTTTATGCATAATACCTTCTGTCCTTTCTGTGTCACCGGGGCTACTATGACCGTGATACATCGAGTTGGCCGATGTAGACATACTTTGCAAAGGGTAAAGAAAAAATGTAAAATTATAAACGAAAATTGAGTGGGAAAAATCAGTGGGCTTACTCTCTGTTGAGAAGCCAGGACTGGAATTTGGCATCATATCATGTTGGGAGTGTTCTATTATGGATCTTACTGTGGTAGGGAGGTGACAGGTTTGCTTGGTAGTCATTATGTCAGCAGGGAAACTTTTGCTAGATACAAAGTAGGGATTTCATTCTAGTTCCTGGATCCCATCTACACAGCTGGATAAAGCTGCTTTACAGCTGAAGTACTCTGCTTTCGCAGATGCAGAGCTATACTATTGGGCAATTCAGGCTTTGGCTCCTGTGTCAGAAACGAATTAAGCCAGATCATCCTTATATCTTGAGTAAAGTTCAGACATGAATGGCAGTAGTAGTAATAGTAGTTAGTTCATGTTTATTAAGTACTTTGTGGGAACAGGTGATCTCCAGTATTTTATACATTGTTATTTTCCATATGGGGAAACTGAGGCTGAAAATCACAGATATAAAATACCAAAGTCAGTGTTTGAAACAGACTTTCTAACTCCAAGGCCAGTCTTTAAGTTCTCTTATTATAATTGTCTCTGGAAATGAATAGCCTATGTTAAATAAAATCCATTTGATTTTGGTGTGTCCTCTATAAAATGTAGTATAGAAATTATGGTAAAATCAACACTAAGTTTAAGCATGGCTTCTTACAGACCACATTTTATGGAGATTGGGGTGAACTGAGGCCAATGAGAATGTCATGAGCTGAAAAGATTTTTCTAGGACCCTATGATGTTTAGAAAATTGCTTTCCAGGATGTTGTAATCCCTACTGTCACAATGTGAATCTCATTCCTCTCATTCAGTCCTCAGTAGAGATGGAGACCTGCCACTTACTATTTCCACAAAACAAGGTTTCATTGTACCTGAAGACTCTTCTTTGGACCCCTGTCTTATTTTCCCTTCTGTGTAATACATGAGAAGTTTTATCCTACTAAGGTGGAGACTTAGAACTTAGATTCTCTGCTTTCTGTGGCTCACTAGGTAACCCTGAACTTGTAGCTCTAGGGCCATGCCTTCTAGTGAGCATCACATCTGTGGGGGAGCTGCTTCCCTAGTGATTCTGGTTTTATAGGGCTTTTGTTGACAAACAGCTCTGTTTTTAATGCAATTGATTAGGATGGTAAAAGGAACCAGTGGGGATTTCCAATAGAATGACTGGAAAGACCCAAGACAATAGGACTCTGCTCAAGCTGTGAGTCTTATCTTTCCAGTAGCCACATGGTGCCACTGTGCTTCATTGGAAATCCTGGTTAACATTGAGTTTCCAAGCGAGTGGTAAAAAAAAAAAAAAATGCTGATTATGATTCTATTTATGGAAGATTTGCTGAAAAGTAGGAAAATTATTGATCCTATCTGTCATCCTGGTGATATACTAGAGTTCATTCTTAACAGTGTAAAAACCGAATAAACAAAGTTATTTACAATAGCGAATGATGTTGCTATCATAGACCACACTGGTAACTATTTAGAAGAAACACTCTCAGAATTCCCAGTGCTACTTCAGCCTAATAAAGAAGTCCACACCAAATACCAAAGGTGTTTTATTTTGGATGAAAGTTGTTGTAGTCATGAGTGGTAGCTGAGAGTCACATTGATATTTTCCCATCATGAGGCACAGTTGGTAAGTTTCTTACGTTGTCTCAAATTTATTGTAACTGAAGCACATTGGTTTGTTATAGCATGCCAAGAAGGGGAAAATTCTTTACAGATCATATAGTTTTTAATTGTTTGAATTGAAAAAAAGGATTAAGAAATCAACTTTGTGGTAGGGCATCTTTTGAATGTTTTACCAACGATCTGTTATAAGAAAATAAAAAAGCTTCATTTATAAGTGACAGCTTTTTTTCCCTAGTTGTCAAAAAGCAAGGTTTTCCCCCTCCTTATTGTCTTGGCCAAGATGCACTAGTTATGGCTCATTTCATTCCATAATAACACATACATCAATTTGGTGCAAATAATCAAATGGGGACCTGTTTCACAGAGCCTGGCCTATATCATTCATTCGGCAGAAACAAATAGAGGGGCAAATAGTTTGATGGTAATGGAGGAATGAATTTATTAAAAATAGACAAATCAGAGGATTTAGATCAGGGTAGAGTGCAAGTAAGCCAGTAATGTGCCAGTTGACACCAGCTTCTCCTAGGATCTTTCCTTTACCTGCAACAAAACTCTCTGTGAAGCCATATGGCAGGAGACATACCAGTTATTCTCAAACTTGATACTTACTCAGATTTTGAACCTGAATTAACCTTATTCCTGATATAATTCCAAGTGACCAGTCATTGTTTATCATGAAACATTATTTGACTATCTCATAGAGGACACAAACTTGAAGTTTTTAGATGATTTTTAGTAGAACTTGGTTCTCTTGGCCCAGGGTTTAGATGAGTAAGTGGGAAGATGTATAGTGTATAGATGTTCTACCATAAAGCTAATGCCTTTGATAGGGAGGTACTTGCAAAAACTGTATATGTGGTCTCAAAACTTTTCACTGTGTCTTCTAGTGTTCTTTGTTTTCTATCCCATTAACCAAACTTTAGGTTAAAGTTTTAGAACACAGAGGCAGAAAACAGTTTCACTTCAGACACCTTTTGAAATTAATGATTTAAGCTCATTAAATTAATGTTTAATATAAAATAGAAATTTGGGTGATCAGATATTTTTAAGGGACAGGATTAACACTACCACTCCATTCCAGAAGAGCTGGTATCTGAATATTCTTTGTAAATTATTATCGACACTATGCATCATTGCCAAAGAACTCCTCACCAGAACACCATCTTGGATACTATAACATCCTCCAGTTTTCAGGGCCCTATGACAGTTTAAGTACTTAAGCTATAGTAAGATAGCTTTCAGAATTTTCACACAAGAATGTTTATTGTATATGAGTGGGAGAAGCTGTTTGCAAATCATATAGCAGACAAGGTGTTAATATCCAAAACATAAATAATTTGTGTAACTTGACAACAAAGAAATACCTGATTTAAAAGTGGGCAGAGGATATAAATAGACATTTCACCAAAGAATATAAACAGATGGCCACCAGACACATGAAAAGGTGCTCTATATTGCTCACCATTAGCATATTATTATTATAAAAAGTCAAAACCACAGTGAGATTTCCACCTCACATGAATTAAAATGACTAATATCAAAAAGCCAACAAATAACTGTTGGTGAGAATGTGGAGAAAGAGATGCCCTCATGCATTATTGGAAGGAATGTAAATTAGTGTAGCCATTATGGAAAACAGAATGAAGTTCCTCAAAAAATTAGAAGTAGACTTCCCACTTCTGGGTATTTACCTGCAGAATATGAAAACACTGACTTGAAAAGACATATGCACCCCTTGCAGTACAATTCACAGTATCTGTTAAATGTAAACAACTTAAGTGCCCAAGGACAGATTAAAATGGATAAAATGTGGTGTAGATACACAATGGAATACTACTCAGCTATAAAAGGATGAAACACTGCCATGGATGGACCTTAACGGGATTATTTTAAGTGAAAAAAATTCAGAATGAAATATATTGTGTATATTTGAATTATATATACTGTATAACTTCACTATATATACCACTGATTTATATATATATAACCACTAATTTATATGGTATAATTTATGGAAAATAAAGAAAAAAATAGATCATTAGATACTAACAATAGAACAGTGATAAATACAAGGGAAGGAGTGGGGAGGTAATGAGTAGAAATGGCCAATTGGTTTGTGGTGATGGTCATTAGATATTTGGTGATGGACATGATAAGAAAATGTACACTTAGAATGTGTATGTTGTTGTAAATTAATATTATCTCAGAAAAATTTTATTCTAACTGCAAAACCTTCTTATCATTTCTAGGAGATGTAGTAGAAATTAATTTTTGACTCATTCTGTATACTAAAATCTTAAATTTTTATCCTTGTTCAGTTATCAGGTAGGTCAACAGTGATGACTAGGAGGGAGAGAGAGAGAGAGAGAGAGAGAGAGAGGAAGTGAAAGAGGACCTGGGGAGAGGTATATAAATGACATCACTCCCTTTCAGAGCTTCCCATTTCATTTAGAATAAATCCACTGACTTATCCTGACCTATGGAGCCCTGTCTGGGATGCCGCCTCTTACTCTTTTTGCTCCTTACAAGTCCATTATCGTCACCTCCTTTTCTTTTATTCCAGTGTCCCAACCTTCTTCCCACTTCATTTCACCTTCAGATCTACACATGGATGATACTTTCTTGAACTTCAGACCAATGCTGCCTCTTTGAGGAGGCCTTCCTTGTTTTATATAACATCAAATTCATTATCACATCTTTTTTGGTTTTGGTAACTCCTTTTTCTACCTGTGTGATGTCTTTCTTCCCTTACAGGAATACATGCTTTGTGGGGGTAGAGTCCTTATTTCTCTTATTCAGTCTGTGACTGGCAGGTATGTGTGCTTAATCAACACTACTGAATATATAAATGAACTGTAATTCAAAATGTCTGTATTTTGTTACATCTCCCCCATTAATTGTGTTAATACCTAGAATTCTCTGAATCTCAGATTCACCTTTTATGAAATGAAAAAAGTCAAACCAAATTTCTAAGTTTAGTTTCACATATGACTTTAGGTTTTTACATTGGTTGTGCTTCGTTGAATCCTGTTTTATTTTATGAGCATAAAAGACTATTTCCACAACTATTTCTGAACTCATACTCATTGACTGAACCTTTGACATTGTTCTTGGAAAATGTGTTATCACCATTCATTGAACAAGTATTCTTTGAGAATTAGGCACAATGTTAGACTTTAGAAATTTCAGCAATGAATAGGACCTTCTCTTACTTCAAATTTCTTACATTCTTAAGGATAAGACAACCATTATGATGATAATTTTATTTTATTTTTAAATATTTATTTATTTATGCATACAAGAGCTAGGGTACAGGCCAGAGGCGCCGGAGGTGACAGGATTCACCAGAGACAGAGTGGAGAGCAGAACAAGAAGACTGACTCAAATACACTGCTGAGGGGAGCAGCGGGAGAGGCAGGAGAGGTCTTCTGCACCATGTGGGTCCCCTCCCTGACTGGGGATCGAACTTGCGCTGCTGTGCTGTGGATGCTTCACAGTGCACTGCTGTGCTGTAGATGCTTCACAGTGTGGCACTCAACCCACTGCGCCACCAGGGAGGCCCATGATGATAATTTTAATACAATGATAAATACCATAATGGGGGTATACAGAAATAACACCTAATGCAAATATGAGACATCATGGAGACTTCCATGAGGCTGTGACAGTTTAAACAAAACCAGAAAGGGAATGTTACCTAGGAGAAGAGGTGGAGAAGAAGGGTGTGGTAAAAAAAAAAAAGCCCTAATGAGTGTGGAGGCATCTAGGAGAGAGTAAGCAGATATTTCCGTAAGCTTTGCAATTAAGATGGTTGGAACAGCGACTTCAGGAATATTACTAAGAAATGTAGCTGAGTACTGCTGTGCAAAAGACACTGGTAAAGCAAAGAGGAGGTCATCTTAGATTGCTTGACTCTGGTTCCTAAAAAAAGGAGACCTTCATTAATGCCTTCGCAGAACACGAGGTCTAGAATAGGATAAGTTGTTATATAGCTGTTAAATTACTTATTTCTGCAACACTAGCATATCTTAAACCTATTTCTATAGTGAATAGAAGGATTAATATCACCTTGCTATTTCATTTGACTTTCATGATAAAACTCTGCACAAAACCTCATATTTAATGGAGATAATTCCAGAAGACTGTTTGCAGAGGTTTTTTTTTTTCACAGAATATAGAAATAACACTAGATAATACAGTGTTTTTCAAACTTTCCCATTTCCTATTAACAGACTTATGTGCTTCTTCATTAGTTTTGTGACATTTGGTCTTTCTCCTGCTTGATGTGATGCATCAAGTTCTGCAGATGCCCAGCCCATGTTATCATAAGTGTTGGATACTAAGCAATAACTGTTGGGAAATGGCATTTCAGAAATCACATCTCCCAAAAAGTTTTGACTATACCTATGAAGACAGAAAAAGAAGCTAGGTTAAGATAATTTATAAAATTCTGATAACTTCTGTTCATAAGACAGGCAAATATAGCTCTGCTATAGACTGCATTTGGAGACTATCCCCCCAGCCCCCAATAATTCATACACTGAAGTATTTCTGTATGTAACATTACCTTTAAAGAGGTAAGTAAGATTAAAAGAATAATATAGCTGGGCTCTAATCTGGTATAACTAGTCTCTTTGTAATAAAAGGAGATTAAGACACAGGCATGCACAGAGGAACAATCATATGAAGACAGAAGTTAGAGACAGCCATGCATAAGCCAGGACAGAGATCTCAGAATAAATAATCCTGGTAATGTCTTGATCTCAGACTTTAGCCTGTAGAAGTATGAGGAATAAATTTCTGCCATTTAAGCCACCTACTCTGTGGTACTTTGTTATAGTAGTCCTCATAAACTAATGCAAGCTCTATTCTGTTTTTCAAACAAATAAGTTGAAGATTGCATCTATTCATTCATTTATGGATTAGCTTAGATTGCCTTTTGTTAATTTGGGGGTAAATGTTTACATCTATTTTTAGGAATGTATTATCAGACGTATTTGCTGGGGAGAATGTTATCAGTTTCCCCTGAGAAGTCTGTGACTTCCTTGAAGAGGTAGGAAATCAGGAAAAGATTAAAATAAATAAAGTGCTAATTATCTGGAATTGTGGCATTTATTATAACAATACTAGTTGGTTATCTTCAGCCCATAGTCAAAGAACTAAATTATACTATAGGTTTTGGAAGGAATATACAGTTTATTATTTTAAAAGTGCATAGGTACTCTCTTTTCAATGGTCAGCTCATCAGTGCTTTAGCTGTTTAGTGTTACAGAAATCTGGATAGCCGCATCCTGGGTTGAGTCTGTCACTAGGTCTGTGAAAGCTGGGACACTCTGCTTTTCCTCTGTAGGTCTTATAGTCTTCCTCTGTGAGCTGAAGTGATTGGCCTAATGACCTAGATGTTCTTGACATTCAATTTAAATAAGTGTACCTAGAGAGTAAATATGATTGAGAATCATTTGACACATATATGGGGTTTTTTTTTGGATAGTTTTAAAAGTCATCCATCTATTTAAAAATGGCAGATTTAATATTTAGAAAAACAACTCTGCTTCTAAACTTTTAAAGTGATAGGAGAAGCATTATAAATTATCATTTTTTTAGTGTCCCTCTAGTTATTTCAACCATATTTTCCTCTCCAAGAGGGAAATGGTTGTAGAGTATCATAAAATAACTTTGTCTTCTGATTGATAGTATGAAAAATGCTGCATACCCTCAGAACCCAAACAAGTTGTCATGGCAATTGATGACATTTTCATCTTGCAGAATATACTAGGAATACATGACCTCTGTGTCTGTGTAAACTGTTCCATGTTATTTTTTTCAGTGGAAAACTGGAACCAGTAGTGAAACCTGGTGTGAAGGCAGAAAGTTATTTAACTCAAATCTCTACTTTATAGATTTAACTCAGACAGACACAACATCTACTAGGTTATATTAGACAGCACTTAATATGAGATATTTGCATTAATGAATGAGTAAATATTAGAATTTTTTGTGGCTTCAACTTAAAATACTTAGCTAAAATACTTTGTTAATATTTTAATTGTCACAGTGTAGTAGATGTTTATAGTTTTCCCTGACCAAAATTTATTTACACCTGTTTTCTTCTGTACTATCACTCCCTCTCCAACTCCTAGTGGCTTTTAGGTAGAAATAATCACTTTTCAACCAGTCATAAGAATGGGAAAGTGATTTAGGCTTGACCATTTAGAGAGCACTGTATCCCTATTACCACAGTAAGTGATTCATGGATAGACATATAAACCAGTTGCATTGAGACACACTTATCAGAGACAAAGGCACACATTATTCCTTAGCTAGTCTTAAATCTACTTGTTAATTGGTCTCGAGCTGTTGGCAGTTATATCACCTCAGTGGATTCAAAGGTTGAGATCATTGTGGGGCAGAGCAGAGCCTAGGAATAGAAAGGACTTGGACCTATTGACATTGTTTGAGCTCCTCCTGTTAGGTTCACCTTCCTTTAGACTTAATCAGTTTCATGAAGCGATCCATTCCCTTATTGCTTAAAATTTTGGGGTTTTCATTTTCTGTCACTTGCAACTAAAAATCCTTAGGCATAGGTTCACAAAAAGCTTTGAGGAATAATGAAAAGTACCCTGGTCCAAGAACAAACTCTTGGCTGTTTAATTTTGGCCAGTACTTTTCTGAAAGTGAGGCCAATTTTCTCGACTGTCCTCTATTTCTCATAGTTTTTAAGGGGATCAAACTTGAAAATATATTTTTGAAGTGTTTTGTAAAATGTGAAACTTCTTTAGTGCAGTTAGTTATTTAAATTTTGACAGTAGGAACTGTAAATGTTGTTGGAAAATGGTGTTTTGATTGAAAGCTGTTAGGGTCATGATATCTGAAATAAACATCTCAGTTATTTCAGGCCTCAGAACTAAAGAAAATCTTATGATGCAAAACAGTTGGGCACTGTGTGAAAATAAATTGAATCTACTTATAGAAAGATTCTGATTGTAAGGATTGTCTTGTAATGTAGAATAATTGGGGGTAGAATTTGAATAATAACATTAATATCACTCATCATTTATTGCCCATATACTCTATAGCACCTTTTACAAACTTGATCTTGTTCCTCATAATAGTTCTGTGAGAGAAGTGCTATTATTTCTCTGATGATGCAAATGAAGAAACTAAGACTTAAGGACACCAGGTAACTTCCTCAATGTTGTACAGTCAGTAGGAAGTAATAATAGAGCTCAAAACCAGATAATACACTCTCTAAAATACTGTTTTTTCCCCTAACACAGGTATTTCAGAGAGAAACATAGGTATAGATGAATATTCTTACTGAATTGTTCTGCTAAAATAATGAGTTATGCTTGAGTTGGATTATGGATTAAACAAAATGTAGTAACTCACTTATCAGCCATTTCTAGACTAGATTCTGTCCAAATTGCACTGGTCACATCATCAATCTGAAATTCCGTTTTCTAAATTTCTTTTTTTTTTAAGAATTCCTTTTTTAAAATTTATTTGTACATATTAGAACTGGGATGTAGACCAGAGATATGGGGGTGTGTGTGAGAGGACTCACCAGAGACAGATTGGGGAGCAGAACAGGTGGATTGACTGAAATACATTGCTGAGGGGAGCATCGGGCAAGACAAGAGAGGTCTACTGTACCATGTGGGTCAGCTCTGTGGTCAGGAGTTGAACATATATTTTGGAAGGGATTTTCTTAAGGATGCTGTCAAAGGAGAGACTCTGGCAAAATTACCTGTCTGTGTTCAATGATAACTCTCAAAATAATTCCTGCTTCTATTTGGATTGCCATACCTTGGTGGTTTTAAAATCTACTTTGTTTCTCTGGTTTCTCAGACCTCTTCCCAGCTGTTGTGTGACAGATCACAAGGACAAGTCTAGGCTTGTTTGGCCACTTATTCTTCCGAGATCAGACGAGATCGGGCGCGTTCAGGGTGGTATGGCCGTAGACAATGGCCACTTATTCTTAATTGGAAAATCTTATTCAGAATATTCTCAAAGAATTTCTTTGCCTTTGACTTCTAATGGATGTGTCCTAATTTAGGGTCTCAAAGTTAGACAAATCATTTGATCTCAAAATAATATCAAATGATGTCTCCGAAGTCTTGCTTCTCCCTGCAAAATGAATGATCACATGTATTAAAAGGGTGTTCCTCTTAGCCTACATTGCATTTACAGTTGTACTGTGTGTGAATCTCTTGGACTGGGGAGTCAGTTGGCATCAGTTTGCATGGTTTGGCTTAACTGTTGTGTTTTGATCAAAGGAGTAGGAAAATTGTGTGTGTGTGTGTGTGTATGTGCCTAGGTCCAGGAATAAAACAAAATAATATCATGAACTTCACCTGGCTTCTTGAAAATACATTTGAATGCCTGTGAAATTAGAGTGTGAACCAGAACTGAAGAAATTTATTTTTAAAGACTTACAGAGAGAAATAGGAAGAGGTCTGTCTCTATACTTGCACAAACATGATTGCACAAATATTCCAATTACTCTGGCAACTTTGGACACATCCAGAGCTAGCATAGTTACATGGACATTGGTTATAGTAACAATAAAGGAATAATAAAGATGGGAAACATGAGTAGATTTCTTGAGCACAACTGTGTCAACTCTCAAAATCTCCAGGAAGTAACTAGGAGAGTTAGTGAGTAGCACTAGACTAGGGTTTGGGTACTCTTACTTTATTTGTACTGAAATGCATGTGGGGCCTGGGATATTGCATAATTTATAACAGCCCTGGGAAGGAAAACATTTCTCTGCATGTTTATAGAACTTTAATCAAAACCTGAAAGGGTCCCCTGGTAGAATTTCAATCTATGTCCCTTGTCTACTTATCACATTCTTTGACTCTTAAATGTCATCTAAAATCTCCACTTTCTGAGTGACAATGTGAAAATGTGCAACTAGAAACAAGTTTTCTGTCTAAACTCTGGGCTGTTTCGTATGTAAAACCTGAAAATGCCTTTGACTTTGCTGAGCTGATACTCATCAAGACTGTGGTCTAGTGTTTGTAAATGAGAAGCCAGGACCAGGCTCTCTGAGCTGTTGATTTCCATCTAAATGTTTTTGTTTCATTGTGTGTTGATTTGGGAATCTGAGCAATATGCCATGTACTAATCTTCCCACTTACTTAAGCAGCTTGGAAGTTAGAACATCCACATTTTTAAAATTTCAAACACATCCATAAATGGGAAGTATTTTGCTCCCTGATATCCCTGAAAAATACAACAAGCTGTACTGAAAATTTTGAGCAAGTGCTATTTTTTTCTTTTGGCTTGGCACAGATCTATCTCAACTCTGTCTTCAAATAATAAAGCCCTCTGCACTTGAATTGAATGTCTTGTTGGGAAAATGACTGATACTATTGAACAACATCAAAAGTCAAACTCACCCATCATCTTTGTCTATTGAATGAATGAAGAAAGAGCTAATACTTAGCAATAGGGGATTTATTAATTAGGCTGTGCTTTTTTCTAGAAGAATATGTTGTCACTAGAGTCAAAATATATTTAAGAATTCTAAATGGAAAAAAAATCTGTTATAAAATAAATGTATACCGCCACATGTGGTGTTAGGATGTGAAAAGAACCTTATCCATGCTTAATTGAAGTGTTGAGTGAGCACCTACATGATGAAGACCCCCAAAGATGCTGCCATTATTCATTTATATTTTAGTGGCACAGGCAAATAATTAAAAGTGTCACCTATAGTATGACATTTGAGTCAACTGAACGACATTGTGGAGAAAGATATGAGAAATGAAGACTAGCCTTCTTGGCAAAGAGAGCAGTGAGTACAAATACTCTGTGTTGGGAAAGAGAATGTAGTGTTTGTGGAACAGAAGGAAGGTTAGTGTAGTTAGAGTGATGTAACTATGGTAGATGATGAGGTCAGAAAGTAATGAGTGTAATGCCTGGTCATGTAAGAAAACTTAGATTGTGTAGAGTTAGAATTCTATTACAGGAGATTAGGAAGCATAGTTTCAAGGGAAGAAGTGACATTATTGGATTTGTATTTTGTAATTATCACTCTGGCTACTATATGCCAAGTGAATTGTACGGAAGAAGAGTATAAGCAACCAGATATTTGTAATATGAGTCATGGAGGAGAGAAACTGTTATTTCTTAGTTCAGTGTTGTCAACCTGGACAGTTTTGTCATGTGCTGGAGGGAGCACAATAAACAGTGTCTTTACATGCTTTTAGTTGTCATTACTATGAAAGTGTTGCTACTGGGATCTAATAAAGGGCAGAGAGTATTAAATATGATGTTATGCTCAGAATAACCTCTCACAACAAAGAATTATCTATCACTAAATGTCAGTAATACTGAGATTGAAAAGTCCTAGAGTAGCAATTTAAGAATACTGAAATCATACCAAATATACTTTCAACCATAATGGTATGAAACAGAAATCCATTACAAGAGTAAAACTGGAAAATTCGCAAATATGTTTAAATGAACTAATCTCCCCTGAACAACTAGATCAAAGAAGAACTCAAACTAAAACAAATTCGTGAAACAAGTGAAAGTGGGTACACTTCTAAAAGGAGTTTATGATGATAAATGCCTACATTAAGAAAAAAGAAAGGGCATCCCTGGTGGCGCAGAGGCTTGAGTGCCACACTGTGAAACATCCACAGCCACTGCAGGGAAATCTCAGTCCCCTGGCCAGGGAGGTGACCCACATGGTGCAGCAGATCTCTCATGTGTCACCTGCTGTTCCCCTCAGCAGTGTACTTCAGTCAGTCTGCCTATTCTGTTCCCAACTCTGTCTCTGGTGAATCCACTCACCCCCTGTACCTCTGGCCTATACCTTAGTTCTTGTATGCATAAACAAGTCTTTAAAATATATTATTGGACAATGAAAAAGAAGGAAATCTTTGCTTTTGTGACTCAAAACAAACCAGGTTCTTAGAAACTGAGAAAAAGTTGTTGCTAAGGTCCAGGGATTGAGGGATATTGGTGAAGGTGGTTAAAAGTTGCATACTTTCAGTTAAGTGCTGGAGATCCAATGATATATGTTATTTAGACATAATTTTCTCAATAAAGTAGAAAAAAAGAGGAGTACTGATTCCTCGTATTATTCTCAAAGATAATGCTTTACTAGTAGAGAGTGCAACCTGGATACTACCCAGCTGATTCTAATGTACAGCCATGTTTGAGAAACCACTATTTGAGATTATACTTTTACAGCTATCAGTCAAGTGTAAATGACATAGGCTTTGGAATTCGATAAACCTGGCTTCAAAACCTGTTTCTATATTTCCTAATTTGTAAACTTGATTAAGTCCTTAATTCTTACCCTCATATGGTTCATTTATAAATAAAATTAAGGAATAAGAACTATCCCAGCATTGTGTTGTGATGATTGAAACAACCTTGCACAGTACTTGGCATTGAGTAAAAACTGAAAGAATATTGATTTCCCATCACAATTCCAAACATGTTGTAGCATTAAAATGGTACTTGCTACATTTATAGTATTGTAGGTCTTTTTCTCTTCCTTACATCACATGGATGAATGCCAGTTTAGTTGGCAGTATCCTCCAAAGTTTTATACTCTGGTACAACTTCTTCAATAACAGCTTGCATTGCTACTTTTTTTGACTCAGTATCATTTGGAACAGATAAAATGATGGCTATTCTTTGCTGTTCCTTGTCTGTTACTCAACATCTTGAAAACAATTCTATACATCAATATCCTGCTTGTCATTCTAATGCCAGTACTTGTGTAACAGCCAATTACAGTGCATTTGTTACTGTTTTCATACCATAATGTGATAATTTTACTTAGACAGGGGCATTCTCTGTTGATAAATTGAGGTGGATTACCAAGTCAGAATACGTTTATTAAAACACCAATTAGATCTTGCTCCCTCGTCCATCATAAGGCCTTTAATTCTTGTGTGGTTTTGGCGGGGTTTTCCAGGACCATGTTCACCTAAGTGAATGACTTAAATCAAATTGGCATTTTACAAGGATTTCTTTATCTTGAAACTTCAAGACAAGCCATTCTTTATGTACTCTATGAATAATAAGCAGTGTTATTTTTAAGACATACTATTTCATTGTTGGCATACAGCATGTCTAGGAGGCCAGAGTCAAAAGATGGTATTCTCCAAAGGAAGATAATCTTCCAGTGTGAAGTTAGATGAGCACAGTGGAAAGTTGAATTAGCAATAATTCCCTTGACTTATTTTTCTCTTTGCAAATCACTTTCACTCTCTTTATCTACAGGAGGTTTCTCCCTGAGCAAAGGAGATATGACCTCAGGTAGTGAGCCAACACTATTTTATTTGAGTGACCTACAATGTCAAATTTTCTCTGACCACCCTTCTAAAAACAATCTATAGATGGCTCTTCCTTGCTTGGATCACATATCTCCCTTTAACCAACCATGAAGTGACATGGAGTATGATGGTAGACCATGATTGACCAAATCTAAGTCACATATATATATATATACCCACTTTGGCTCTTGGCAGGGAACCATGATTGGCAGTTACCATGAGAACCTATATTTTAAGTTGGAGAGATTTATTCCTAAGGAAAAAAGAACTATTTTTAAAAAAAGAGAGAGAAGAAATGGAGGTGGTAAGGGATAGTGGACAAACTTTCCCTGAGCACCAGCATTTGAAGTGAAATAAAAGATGGACTATAAAGATAAATAAAGCAGGGACCTCCATGGTGGCACAAGGAGTTAGGTTGCAGTACTATGAAGCTATCCATAGCCACTGCAGCATTTTAATCCCCAGCGAGGAAGGTGACCCATATGGCGCGGCAGACCTCTCTTGTCCACTGCTCCCCTCAACTCTGTATTTCAGTCTATCTGCCTGTTCTGCTCCCTACTCTGTCTCTGGTAAATCCTCTCGCTCCTCAGTCTTCTGGCCTATACACCAGTTCTTATATGCATAAATAAATAAATCTTTTTTTAAAAAAGGTAAAGCCTGACAAGGATGTACATTTCTCTCAAAGAATGTACATCCTATGGGAACTAAGACATGTTCACAAATGCCTTTAATATCCATAGATTAAAACAGAAAGTTTAAGAAAATTTACAGAAGTTGGAGAAAAGGAAAAGAAGAAAATAGACTGAGGAGAGACCATAAGGCCTAGATTTTATCAAATAACAAGCACAGAAGGTTGTATGATGATTAAAATTATAACAATGGAAAAGAAGGCGGAAGTACCATATGCAAGGTACAAGTTCAACTCGTCTGTCTGTATATCTCAGAGAACATGAGAACCCGGTCCACGTTCAGAGTCCATGTGGCCTTTTGATTAAAAAAAAGTACAAAGACAGCAGCAACACTAGAGACCCCATTTTTTTCTCTTTAACTTTGCAAATATGCTTGTCTTCTAGTTACTAGTTTTATTTTATGTTTCATAGACATAAAACCCTCCTTAAAATAAAAAGGTGAGAAATTTTGAACAGAAATCACTATCAAACCAAGATGACAGCGAACACTCAAGATAGAATGATCAAGATAGACTGTCAGTTTGATTATGGCAGCTACATTTTAGTGGGAGCCAATACAGTTGGTTCCAGGCCAGACTGTGACACCAACTTGCTATGTGTTCTTAGACAAGTCATTTTACTTCTCTAGATTTCAATTTTTTCAACTCTAAAATTAGAGATTAAATTAAATAAGGGATGTGCCGTTTCAACAAATTAGCAAATTAATATATTAGGTAGGTGACATTTTAAACCATTGATTATTATTAGTGCTTTTGTGGTATTTGGTTTGCTAGGATTTTCACATGTGACAAATGAGGTATTATTTTCACCTGAGGAAACTTTTGTCCCTCCTACAAAACAGAAGATTTCACTAATAACATCTCTGGAATGAGTTTTCTGCCTATTGCTACCCTTGTTTTCATCTTACAGTGGCTTTTAAATGTATTCTGATGCATAGACCTCTTTGAGTGCCTAATGTTCCCCATCACCCAAAGCATAAACTTCCCATATTTTTATGTAATTTTAGGTGTCTACAGAAAAAAAAAAATCACTAATTTTTTTTTCTCTGTAAGTCCCTAGTTGTTTCACTTGAGCATGATAGCAATTGAGTCACTTTAAATTGACTTTAAATTAGTCACTTAAATATGTGAAGAGACTTGCTTTAGTCTTCACAAGTACAGTGAGGTGGTTGGATGAATGACTGCTTAAGGTTGATGTCAGTTTTAATGCTCTTCATGGTTTAGTACATAGTTATGTACTTCACCAGCCCTCCATTTACTTAAAAAAATATAGGATTAGCTCTTTTTTAAGTCAGTTAGTGTTAGTATATGAGTAATTCTTCAACCCTTGGATGCATACTCATCACCTGGATGATTATCAGATACAGATCACAAAACTTTGAATCTCTGAATCTGTGACAGGAAACAGGAAATATGCATTTAAAAAATATTCTCCTGGTGATTTAGATGGCAAAGGTTACAGGATCACACTTGGTGAAACATTGTACTGGAGGGTTTGGTGGTATGAAGCAAAGCTCACATCTTGTTTTTATTCTGACCAATATCTTATATGAAACAGACACTTAATACGTACTTGTTAATTTGAGTTATTCTGGCTTTAGTGATTGATAAAAATATTACCTGGGCTCAGAAATGTTTTGCAGAGCATTTCACACCATAATATATAAAGTAATAGAAAATGTTAACACTAAACCATATGCCTTAGAAATTGTATCTAAATTTCCTATACAATGTTTTTTCAATATGTTGATCTCTTTAAGCTGCTCATTTTCTACTCCTGCAAAAGGAGCCGCACATGTTCTATACATTCAGTAAAAATGAAATAAATGATGTGATAACTTTGTTTTTCTATTCTCCTAATATATGTTGCAAATAGACACGTTTTGATAGTATATACAGTTAAGTCTCAGTGCTATTTCATCAATGTTTGTAATTACTCTGGTTTTCATTTAAAAATAATATCACCTTGTTTTTCTTTTCTAATCTGAGAAAGATGCTTTTCAAATGATCACTAGACTAAAGGTAATCACCATGCACTCTGTTCCTTTTATGTGCTAATAACATTGGTAGGTGCATTACAGATACTGTGATAACTAATCCTCACCACAGGCCCTTGTAGAAGTAATTTCTATATGCATTTTTATAGATGAAGAGGCAGATTAAGTAAAGGTGACTGCTCAAAGTCACCTAACTAGTACCCTGTAAAAGTGGAAATTGTTTTAACCTAACATTTTAATTAACTTTTATAGCACTTACATGTTATTAAGACTTACTGAAATACTTCTCTTGAAAAAAACTTATTGTAGTGTCTATAATTTGTCCGTGGTACATCTGAGCAAGAGAAAATTATTTATATTGGATCAGATTATATTCTAGTGGCAAATACAAAAAAAACCTTAATATACAAATGTATATATATATGTGTATGTGCGAGAGGGAGAGAGAGAGAGAGAGATAGAGAGAGAGAGAGAGAAGAAGGAGAGAAAGAGAGAGAGAGAATCTCTCTCCTGGTATTTGGGGAAGAGTTACCAAACTATTAATAAGACTCCAGTGTATTTAAATTGCTCTCCTTTGCTCATTTAATTTTACTACATTGTCTAAGTCAAGCCAACATTTTCTTGAATTATCTCAACTTTCTTTTCTTATTGATTTTTATGTTGTTATTACACACTAACTTACAGTAAACACACATATAATTAATCTACATAGCTGACATAATAGATATTATTGCCACAATTCACATTTTACTCATAGAAAAATAGATTTACAAAGAGATTAAATGATTTATTGAAGTTCAAGCAATATTAAGTAGAAGAAATAGGGTATGTATCTAAGTCTGTCTGACTTAGCTTGAAAGTGTATTCTCAAATAACTTCTTACCAGCTATAGCAGGTGTGACAAACTCAAAAAGATGCAGAGGCCAGATTAGTTAGGTCTTCTAGCCCATTAAAAGTAAAAAGAGAAATTACTTAGTTCTCTTGGCCACACTTCTGTTTTCCCACTTTTTATAGGGATCTGAATATGAATAAATATTTTATATTACTAGAAAATAATAAGACAAGTGCAATTTTAATTGCAGATGAAGTATATTCCTGGTATCAAAAAGCCTTAGGGAGTGCTATAGCCTGCAGTAAACTGGGCCTTCTAGAGGGACAATCATTATCTTCTTTAAGTCTACTGTTGACACAAGAACATAATGGCCAAAAAAGACCAGCTTTGCAGTTTTCAAGAAAAGTTTGGGATTAAGATTTTTATATAACATCTCTGAATTTTAATTGACTTGTAGTTTCAGAATATTTATATTTTAAAGTGTCAGCTAAATGAAACATGCATGCAATCAAATGAAACTTCTAAAACAATTGTTTCCTCTATCTGTCAGTGTCACTTGATTTTTTTAAAATAAAAGTGGTGTCTAGCTTTTCTGAGATGATAAACTCCTGCTACTTCTGCTTTATTACATCCCCCCATTCCATCTATGCCTTTTTTAATGTTAACTTGTCTACATTAATGATGATGTCTGAAGTCCTTAAAATGTCATCTTTCCCACTCTAAAAGCTGTCTTACCTTTTATTTTGTTAAGTACTTTTTTTCTTACATCATTGCTAATTTTTAGACAGTTTTTGATTTCTCCCTTTAGGTGTTGGCCTCATAATTCTTCCACTACCATAGCACCCATGATTGATCACCATAGTCTCTTGTGCTCTACCCTTCCCTATTTTGATCCCTCCCCTATTGTATGCCTCAGATCTATGGTCAGCTTGCAAGTTTTGTCTTTTCCCTGACCCTTTGGTTTCTCTATATTCTGAATGTAAGTGAAACTATATGATATTTACCTTTTTCCTTCAGATTTATTTTGCTCAGCATAATCCCTTCAAGTTCCATCCATGTTGCCACAAATGACAATGAGTTTATTACTTTTGACCACTGAGTAGCATTCCATTGTGTATACATACTACATCTTCTTGATCTATTCATCCATTTTGGAGCATTTAGGTTGTTTTCAAATCTTAGTTATTGTAAATAGTGCTGTAGTAAACATAGGACTGCAGGTTTCCTTTTGAATGCGTGTTTTTGTATCCTTTGGGTAGATTCCTAGGAGTAGAATTGCTGGACCATATAGTAGATCCATTTTAAGTGTTTTCAGGAACCTCCACACAGTAGCCATAGAGGCTGGACCAATTTACATTTACCACCAGCAATGCCAGAGGATTCCTTTCGTTTTATCACATCCTCACTAGCACTTGTTTTTGGTTTTTATTTTAATGTGGGCCATTCCACTGGTGTTATCTCATTGTGGTTTTGATTTGCATTTCCCTGATAACAAGTTCTATAGAACTTTTTTTCATGTGCCTATTTGCTGTTTATATTTTTTTGGAGAAATGTCTGTTTAGCTTTTCTGCCCATCTTTTGATTGGTTTTTTGCTTTGCTTTTGTTGAATTGTGTGAGCTCTTTATAGCTCTTCAACATCAGTTGTATGGCATGCTAGCCCTTTTGCTTATCACAAACAAGGTGAATGTACATATATCATGATAAACAAGGTGAATGTTATCACTGTCATAAGATATTTCAAATAATACTTTTTGTTGGTGAAGAACTGGCAGTGGATACAGCTGCTCCATTTGTTGTGTTATTATCTGCTGATTATACTAGGCCACAAAGAATGTGAGAAGTGGTTCTTGCCACACACTGACATCACCAGCACACAGAGCCACCCTCAGCTCTACTAACCTGTGAAATTGCTTTCCACTTTCCAGAGCCCTAAAAGCTAATTGCTTTCTTCAATGAAACAAAACTATTCACTGAACCAGTTAGTTGAGCTGGGAGATTACTCACCTGTGACATTATGTCTCTGGGGTTGTTAAATGTTTACTGTTCAGACATAATTAACCTTAAAGAGTTAGCTGACCATGTAGGGATCTTTACTGTTTTTATCTCTCAAAGAAATTCACTTCCCAGCTAAAAGTGATATTGTTTATTTGATATTAGAAGTAATCATGCATTTATTGTTGATGCAGAAATTTATAGCTAAATTAAGTTTATTTCACAGAGGGATGTAATAATACTCATAAACATAATATTCAGTATGTGAATATTAGAGGAGGGAGGGGTGTCTAGCTCATGTGAATGATGATAATCATCTTAAAAGGCCAGAGGAAGGGAAGATTAAGCTGCATTTCCCCCATGCTTGTCCTCATTAGCTTATACCCATGTTTTTCAACCATTTTTAGTGTAAAGCTATGCAATACAACTTTTGGATATGGTTCAAGAAGTTGACTGCAACTGGACAACCCTGATAATATTTTGAAGGATTCACTTAAAGCTAACTCCTTTATTCTAGTTTATTCTAGGTGATTAATATACCTAAAGTAAATGTCATAACATAGTGTGATCATAGTGAGTTACTTTTGAATAGGTCACAATACAATATTTTTCTGCATTTTTAATGTAGTTCATATCATAGGATACAATACACAAAGGAAACTTCAGTCTCAATACCAACACTTATTTTCTTTCTTTTTTTTTATTATTAGTTATATTTGACATCATTTGTAGTCCCCAGGGGGTACCCACCACCATTTCACCCGTGCACCATCACCTCAGTCCCTTGT